>MU732420.1:0-10489 GCA_026770625.1 Nicotiana glauca
GTTGATGACATAAATATTTTTGGAACTCCAGAAGAACTCCAAAGGCAATTGAATATCTTAAGAATGAATTTGAGAAGAAAGATCCAAAATTTATCTTGGTCTGAAAATTAAATATTTAGCAGACAAAATCTTTATCCACCAATTTGCCTATACAGAAAGTGTCTTTAAACGCTTTACATGGACAAAGCGCACCCATTAAGTACACCAATGAGTGTTCGATCACTTGAAGTGAATAAGGATCCGTTCCGAACTCCAAAAGAGGATGAGGAACTCCTTGGTCCTGAAATACTCTATCTCAGTGCAATTGCTATGCACTTATGTATCTTGTTAATGCTAACAAAAGTGGTGCAGATCGTATTGGTTATGCAGATACAAGATTAGAATGCAGAGACTCAAATATTTGAAACAAGGTTTTCATGAGGGGGAGTAAAATACGCGATACACTCTTTTTTCCTTACTACAATTTTTTCCCACAGGGTTTTTCTTATAAGGTTTTTAATGAGGCACCTAGCAATGCGTATTACTAAATATGTACACTCTTTTTCCTTCACTAGAATTTTTTCCCACGGGATTTTTCCTAGTAAGGTTTTAATGAGGCACACTATCTTTTAAATGAACATCCTAGGGGGAGTGTTATAAATATATTATATTATGGATGTTCATACTCCGTTGTAAATAATCTTCCTGAAGAAGCTTATCCATATGGGATTCCGCCGTAAATATGTTTATCTATTTAGTACTCTATTGAAAATAAGCCTCCTCAAGAAGCTTATCACTTCGGTACCTGGTTATGGATAAACATTACCCCCGGTAGAAGATTATCCATACCGGGTATAATAAGTTTATTCTTTCAGTATCCGGTTATGGATAAACATTACCCCCGGTATAAGATTATCCATACCGGGTATAATAAGCTTATCCTTTCGATACTCCGTTATGGATAAACACTAACCCCAGTAGAAGATTATCCATACCGGGTATAATGAGCTTATCCTTTTAGTATTCTATTATGGATAAACATTACTCTTAGTATAAGATTATCCATATCGGATATAGTAGCAGCTTACACACCAGCTTGTAGTAGCTTACACAGCAGCTTGTAGTAGCAGCTTACATAGCAGCTTGTAGTAGCAGCTTACACAGCAGCTTGTAGTAGCAGCTTACACAGCAATTTGCAGTACCAACTTACAATAAATAGAACAATTTTCAATTTATTATGTACATGAGTTTGAATTCAAATAATATATCAGTTTCTCTCTATACTTGTCTTTATAACACGTACAACAATATTAAACACTGCTTGGTACAGGAATATTACTTTTGATATCAGCGCAATGTCTTCCCGAAATCAAAAACAAAATCTCCTTTTATATTTGAACTAATTTCCCGCCCCCTCTCACTCTCACTCTCCTTAATCGCCTTAGTGGGCCTCTGTTGATCATCGTCGCTAGGGTTTTCAAAATCGAAGAAGATGAAACGTAGTCGCAAGGAGAAAACACCTGAAATTTCAAAGGTAACAATCATTATCACATTGTGCGTACTTCCAAGTTCGATCATTATTACAATTTCTTCGATTTTTGGCAGCTGATGTTAGAGGAAATAGTCGGTTTTACAACTGGGAATGCAAATGGACTGGCTGCGGCTTCCGGAGTTTCGAATTCGAAATGTGTGTATATTGCGGGCTGTGTTGCTGTGGTTTATGACGTAGATTCGTGCACGCAGTCGCATTTGGTAGTGTCTGATCGATTGCCGAAGCCGTTGAGCTGTGTTGCCATTTCACGTGATGGACGTTTTATCGCTGCTGGAGAGGTATAACTGCTTGGAATTTTAATTCAATGTGGATTAATATTAACTTAATTATCGTAGTTTATGAAACGGGATAAAGCTGGTAGACAATATCTGGGCCATAGACTTTGGATTTCGTATTGGGCCTAACATCTTCTCTCAACTTTGTACTACATTTTCTTCTAAGCATGGAAAGTTTGGAGGATTTCTATTTGTGCTTTTGTACTACATTTTGTAGTCTGAAGATAAGAATGAGGTGGCTGATTTGAACCTGGTTAAGGGAAGTATACTGTACTAGTCATGACAAAGTCAACCATGTTCCTTTAAGAGACTTCACAATCGTGAGCTAGTGCCATAGTCCCAGGGGCCAAGCTAAGTAATAAAGGGGGTTCAATTGAATTCCATTAGTCAAAAACTTATACTACTCAAATAAAAATTATACTATTCAAATAGAGAAAAAAAAATGTTTTTTCTCTTACATATAATATGTTGAATGTCCATGACGTAAGGAAAAATTCCAGTGTAGCGGCAAAGGGGTTTTTTATTACAGGTTCAAATTCTAGATATGACATTGTAGTGTCTTTTCGAATCCTCTTATTTAATTCCTCACAGGCTTGCTTCCTAGAGCCTGGAGTAATATGGCATAAGGATTAACTTCATGGCAGTTGGCACCAAAATAGATCACAATGAGGAGGTGTAGAAGGTTTAAATTAGGTCCATTTCCTTGTTATATAGTTCAAATGCATGGGAATTGAGGCTTAGAACTTAGAAGGCCCTTTTCCTAGTTTTGTAGGGATGCCATGTCATGGGCTTATTCCGACTCTTCAAGAAGTAGAACAACACCTTATTGACACAATGCTAGATTATTGTGTTTCTCTTGCAATTGTGCTAGCTTGGTCTAGCATCCTTAGGTTTGTACGCACTAATAGTGCGACTTTAGCCTTGGCAGCAGCAATTCACCCTGCAGTGCTCCCTTGAGGATAGGGCCCGGTCGCTCTGCTGTTTGTTGGGAATGCTGCCCCATCTTAGGTAGTCATAGGCTCGTAGCAAAGTGTTTGTCCATTAATGAGCTACCAATATCAAAGTGAGGCTCATGGCAAAGTGTTTGTCAATTAATGCACTACTATCATCAAAATTGAGGCTATAGCAAAGTGTTTGTCCATTAATGCACTACTATCATCAAATTAGAGTCATTTTAAAGAGGTGAAAGAGTTGGACAGGCTGCATTCACCTTTCTAGTGTCTCCAGATTGTTTGTCTTTTCAACTTCAACATTATGTCTCTTCTGCTTTCTATGTTGGTAAAGCTGCAGCATGGATAAAATTAGCTGTCTTGCTCAAACTTATAAACTATACGCTCGTATAACTGTCTTTCTTTTTTTCTTTCTTTTTGATAGTAAAAACTACATGTATATGTATAATGACAGGAAAAGCTACATACACACACACATGTTCACATAGACTGTTCTGTTCAACTGATGACCAGTTTTTTTAAGTCAGTTTTGGCACTAACTAATGGGGCAATGCTTCAGTCAGGACCTCATCCTGCAGTAGTGATATGGGAAGCAGCAAGTTTGGCTCGGACATGCGAATTGAAGGCGCATCAACACGGCGTAGCGTGCATTGCCTTTTCACCTGATGGTTTGTTGTAATTAGTCATTGCACTTTGCCTAAGCAACCAGTTTTTGTTTGAGATACATGGAAGGGGAAATGAGCCTTGGTGTCTTATTCGTATTTCTCACTTTTTCTTGATTCTGTTAATAACTGCAGGCCAACACCTCGCTTCTGTTGGATATCCTCATGATGGATATGTTTGCCTCTGGGATTTCCAGAGTCAGACATTAATTACAAAATGCAAGGGGTTCACGCCAAGTTCTGCAGTTGAATCTGTTAGCTTCTCATCAGATGGAAGATTGTTTATCACTGCCGGAAAGAAGCACCTGAAGTTCTGGAAATTGGGATTACCTACCAGATCTCATAGGAAAACTAGAACAGCATCAGGAGCAATTGGAAAGCAGGCTAATCTTGGTCATCATAAAGGATGCTCGTTCATAGCTGTTGCATCTTCCACGTGGCGTGAGAGTAGTCTCCTAGATCACATTCGCACTGGTGAAGCTTCACATGTTTATGCGCTGACAGATGCAGGTTACATGTTTAACATACATATGTTATCTTTATGTTTTTGCATGTTCTTGAGCTCCTTAATTTCTTCTTTTGTTAATAGGGGTTTTGTGCCTTCTAAACTCCGAGATGACTATTGCAACTTCTGTGGAATTACAGGTAAATGTTGTTGTTTCTTCCACATTAGTACTGATTCCATTGAAGTGCATTGAAAAGAAATTTTGTACTTCCTGAAATTTTTTGATATTTGAGTGCTATAAATTGGTATGTATTACCTTTTCAAGTATAAGGCCTTATAGTCTTCTCATCATTGTTTTGTACTTGCACCTCAGGTTGAGAAAGCTTTTGGACTATCAGTATCCAGAAAGTTGGTTGCTTGTGCGTGCAATAATGGACAAGTTAAACTCTTCGCTGCAAACTCTCTTTTATATGCTGGAAGCTTATACTATGCTGAAACCAGATGCAGTAAAGAAAGTGCTGCAGACTGTCATGCAATGATTGAAAAAAATCAATATGAGCAGTTGGAGAGCCTTCCTAACACAATTGCTTGTCAGTTTTCAACATTGCAAAAACTTGGTAAGTAACTAGCTATTTTGGTAGAAGGAATTAATTCCGAAATTAACCGATTTTGATGGTAACTTCTCCTTTACAGTTGTCATCTATGACGATCGCAGCATTTACATATGGGATGTTCAGGATGTTGACAAGGTGTTCCTCTAAAACTCTTTAGTTCTTTCCCAATTTTGACTTGTTCTTTTCATTTTGTATGGCATAAGCCATGATGGTTTATGTTTTTTTGGGCTTGAACTCCACTTTGCGAACCATGTCGCATATGTAAGACTGAAAATCATGATGATATACTTTCCAGGCCACCAGGTGCTCTGTGCTAGTTTCACATAGTGCCTGCATATGGGACATCAAGAATTTCTCATGCGAAAACATGCATGATCCCTCCAAAGCGTGTGCTGCTAACGGCTGTTCTGGCGGAGTTTCTTTTGCAACATGCTCAGCTGATGGCAGCATCAGGGTGTGGGATCTTGAATTACAATCTATCTCATCAGACAGTAGCTTGCCTCTTCCAACAGAAGACAAAGCTTTGAGTTCCCTTTCAGCAGGCTCTACACTTTCAGGTGTGCCATACTTCCTCACCATACCAAAAAGTTGCTCTTTTGATACTTGATCTTTGCTAAAATGTGCTTCATATATAATATGACACTTGTGTGGCTAATACTCTTGGTTTTGTATATGAACAGCGAGGGCTGGTGTTTTTGAACGCGAATCTCTGGCATCAGGCTTTGCCTCTACAGGTTATCGTTCAATGGCTGTCAGTTCAGATGGAAGGTACCTGGGAGCTGGTGATTTCCTGGGAAATCTGCATATATTCAACCTACACACAGCTGATTATACGTGCATCCAGGTAAACCTGTATTTCTGTAGGCTGCGCAGTTAACTAAAGTGGTTTGCTTCTTTTAATGACCGGTGAAGTTTTCCTGTTTGGTATTGTTTCTTGTTTATAATCCTTTTCCAAGTGTATACTCCATTGCCATGTAAACCAAATTATACCAAGTATCCGCACACTTGTAGGGTGCTCATGACGGCGAAATTCTGTCGTTGAATTTCAGCTTGCAAAGCAGTGACACTCCTGCTGATAAGTTTCTCCACAGTCATTATTTTCTTGTCTCTGGGGGAAAGGATGGCATGATTCATCTCTATGATGCGGAAAGGTTTGACTAGGTCTTTTGAGTTTGTTCAATTAGTTAAAAGTCATTTATAGCTAACTTGTCTAACTCCCTTTTCAGGAACTTTGACCTCATCGGGAGTTTTCGTGATCATTCTGCTCCTGTGACCTGCGTGAAATGCACTTGCAGTGGCACTAAGATTCTCAGTTGTAACGCAGATAGGTTAGACTTTGAAAGCAACTAGTACACTGGGATGAAATTGATATTTTTGAAGCATAAGCAACTTGACACCCATACCCTTCTCCCTTAGACCCATAAGCATCTTAACATATTAACATGATTTTCTAATTTGTGCTTGAGGACTTACTTAGTGTTAGAGCATTGGACGACTTCATTTTTGAGGAACAATATCATTCTATGCAGCTTCTTCTACATGATATCTCATGTCCCTTTATTCTTGTCTTTCTCTTGACAGGTCTCTGGTTTTCTGTGATGTTGCTATGATCGATTCAGCATACAAGATATCTTGCTATCATCGAGTCTTACCGGGAGTTGTATATGACATGGCAGTTGATGCTTCCACTGAGATTGCTGTCACTGTAGGGCAGGTAAATTGTAGATCGCAGTGTTTGCTTCCTTTGTTCTTTCTGAATTAGGAAATTCAGATAGATAATGTATTAAAGAAGGCTGTTATATTTTCTAGCGATAACGTGTCAGAACATATAATAACTCGGACTACGTCAAATTATAGACTTAAAGAGTGTTTTTTTGTCTTAGGATAAGAAGATTAACACATTCAGCATTCCTTCTGGGAAGTTAATCAGGTCATTTAAGCATATTGGAGGTTTTGGGGATCCTCTGAAGGTATGTAAATACTGACAAACCCATTCAATAGGTATTGTCTAGTTGATCTTATGTTAGACCTATGTCACCTTTTACAGGTATGCGTGGACCCTAGCTGTAGTTATCTGGTTTGCTCCGACTCGTTTAAGATTCTTTGCTTATATGACAATATGTCTGGGAATATGGTCGCACAAGCAGTTGGGCATGGTGATGTTATAACTGGTGTCATCTTTTTACCTGACTGCAAGCATCTAGTTTCTGTGAGTACCTCCTATGGATATTTCCCGATCCATTGTTTGGCTTATCTGAATTATGATCACTCTAATTAGGAGTTTCCTAATTGGTATCCACCAGGCAAACAATATAGTGAGAAGTAACCTACTGCCAAACTTGGACAAAAATTTAGATATCTATCACCTTGTTCTCCCTAGTTTCTGCTGCTAAGGTGAAGTCATATTTAAAAGGGTTTTCAAATTTTAATGACTCTATTTCCAAGTTAGCTTTTGCTTCATGGTTGATTTCTCTGGGCGACTTCATAAGTGATTGCTGCAAAGCATGTCACTTCTTATTAATAAACCCTTCTAGAACGATTTTCTCAAACTTCCCCAATCTACAACGATTTGCTCTATATTTCCTGTTTTACACTAGTTTATTTAGTGACTTCTTCCCAATCTTAATATAGATTTCTGATGAATTCAGGTAAGTTGTGATGGTTGTATCTTTGTTTGGAAACTCCCTAGTTCTTTATCGTCTGTGATGCTGCGGAAAATTAAGGAAAATGCTTGTCCGTTGTCCCCAGAAAAATTTGCTGCTCCAGCAACTTCAGATCAAATCAAATTTCACGAGATTAATTACCACCAACCTGAAGGCATATATATGACCCCAAAACTCTTCCAAGTAAATCAGAGAGTACTTTGTCGAGAAGGGGGTTCACCAGGGACGGCACTTAAATTCAGCATTTCAGGACTCCCGAAATGGGCACAAGCCAAAGTTACTAATCCTTATTCCTTGATGGCTGACCCTAAATCCAAGGTATCTCAGGATATAGTAGTAAAACTGCTAATTGTTGTAACTTTTTCTAGTGTAGATATTTTATTTGATCATGTTCTTTCCATGCATTTTCTTTTTTATTTAAGTCAATTAAAGGATAACTTTTGCTTCACATAGAATGTTTGACTAATTTTAACATTTCCCAAGAGATTCTTATTCTCCCTTTATTCTTCATTTGTGCCAATAAATATCATAATAGAAATGTGCCACAGAGCTAACCGAGAAACATGTATATCCCAACAGTCACAAGATCCTAGGGCAGTTTACTAAGGCAATACTACATGCACTAACCTTGTTGTCACTAAGATATATTCTGTACCTTTGCAGACTGGAAAAAATGGATCTCCCAATATGCATAAACCAACCAGTGAAGCAATTCTTATGTGTGAAGAGGCAATAAATAATTTGGATGTTGCAGCTGAGAGAGCAGTGCAGTTGTTTTCTAATTTTGCAAATCAGCATTCCAGAATAGAGAGTTCAAGGGAGGATGAAAATCAGTCATTAGCCAAGGCAGCTGAAATGCTTGTGCTAATAGCAAAGAAAATCCATAGTGCTGCCAAAATGGCAAAATCTGCCAATATTGGTTCCAACGGGAAGGCCGAAATGGATATTTCAATTTTCAACCAATGAAATCTGAGATTGTTAGATGAATACTGATCCACATCAACTAGTAAAGCTGAAGGATTGCCACTGGCTTGTTATCTCAGGTAATATGACTTGATTCTTTCACCCAATAGTGACAAAGATCAAATCTCTTTTCCCTTAACTTAGCTAGCGTTTGGCCATAGATCCCAAATTTATTTTGAAAAATCTGATTTGGGTGAAGTTTGGTTTGAGGATGAAAATGTGTTTGGACATATGTTTTCAAAACATATTTTTCAACTTTATTTTGAAAAAACATGTATATAATTCCCAAGTTTTGGGATTTTGGCCCAAATTCAGCTCAATAGCTGATTTTGGAATTTGAAATTTTTGATTTGGAATTTGGCCAAAATGAGCAAAATTTATGGCCAAACATGAGTTTTGAAAATAAATCTCAAATTTTATTTGACAAAACTTATGGCCAAACGGGGCCTTAAAGAGTACTACCATTTGAAAATCCCAAACTAGTTATCCCCTCTGCTCCATTTTTTGTGGCACTCTTTCCTGTTTAGTTTGTTCCAAAAAAAATGACACCTTTCTATATTTAGACAAACTTTAAACTTCTCATTTTACCCTGGATAACATAATTCTATAGCTATAGAAATGTCATAGCATCTTTAAGACCACAAGCTTCAATCTCTGATTGGGAATTGCAGGACTTCTGTTCCTTGCTACAGCAGCTTCCCAAGATCCAGACCTTCCTACAAAACAAGCCAGTTTGCTACTATGGAAGGATACACTGATGGGAGGTTCTCTATTAAGTCAGGTTACTCAATTCTCTCCAGGAAAAATGCTGTAAATGCTGACTGGCCTGGGAAACAAATTTGGAGGAGTACAGCCCCTACTAAAGTCGAATGTTTCACTTGGTTCATCACAGATAATGCTGTCTTAACCCATAAAAATCTGTGAATGTGAGGCTTTAACATATGTAGCAGGTGCACTCCCTGCGAAAATCAGATTGAAGACACTGACCACTTATTCATTCATTGCACATTTACTTCTGAGATTTGGAATCTTCTTTGACATCTTGGGCCTTTCCTGGGCTACGCCGAAATCTACAGTTGATTTATCGCATTGCTGGCAGAGGAAAGGTCTATGGAAAGCTGCTGTCAAGTTCTGGAATTCAATTCGCAACCATTTGGTGGTCTATCTGGAAGGAAAGAAACGCAAGACGTTTTTTATAGGAAAAAAGGATCTTCTTCTCACATAGTAAAGCTGAGATATATTTCCTCTTACTTTTTTTTAAAGCAACATGGCCTCATTTAATGATGTAGAAGCCATGATTGATATTTTGAGCTCATTACACGCCATGCTTGCTATGCTGTACATACTCACCAGCGAATAGATGTTGCTGGTTATCAATAAAAATACCTTTTACTGGTTTAAAAAAAAGACTACAATTTTTAAAATGTCTTTTTTTTTTCTTTCTTAGACTCTGTTTCTAATTAAACAAGTTCACATAAAATCAAACGGAGGTAATAATATTTTGGCCAAGAAAAAAAGAAGGAAATCTAATCCTTCTCTCTCAATTTGTAAATGTAATTTGATTTTAAGATAGGAAATCCTTCAGCTTGATGTGGATGGTAAATGTAAGTAATATTTAGGCATATTTGAAATAGAATGTCTAGCTATTTCATTTCAGAACAAAGTCTGCCTTTTATACTTGTGACATATATGCCTAAAACCTATGAAAATTCTATTACATAGAAATGGCAAGAATGGTGACCAAGGGCAAACTTGTCATTATACCTGTTATTTTATTATATATAAATAATTATAAAAAATACGTATATACATATTAACCCCACAACAACCGTCTTTGACCACTTTCATCTACTTTTTTATCCACACAAATTTCGACATCCTAGAACTCTCGGAGAGTCCCTTGTATACATTTATTTACTCCCAGTTAACAGTTTATTTTGAAAAAGATCAGTAACTTTTCTCTAATCTTCTTCACAAGGTCACTAACTTTTCTCTAATCTTCTTCCACTTCTTTTCAAAAAGAAAAAAGTGATTTCATGCTGAAAATCCTTGTAGTTGCCGTTTTGTTCTACTTTATCAATTCTTTCCATCAACTATGAGTGTTCCAATTCCAGACCCGATTTTCTTCCATTTTTTTCCCCAAATTTCCCCAAACTTGCTATGATTTTCAAATTTCATGGCTAAAAATATGGGTGTGTTACAAATAGAATTGTATTTAAGGTAAATGTCTATATTTTAGAAAGATTTTAGAGATTTTACTTGGTGGCTAAGTCACTCTTTCCCTGTAAATAGAGGGGTCCTATTCCATTATAATTCATCCCAAAATCAATAAGAATTCTCTCTCTCTCTCTCTCTCTCTCTCTCTCTCTCTCTCTCTCTCTCTCTC
>MU732425.1:21672-33480 GCA_026770625.1 Nicotiana glauca
CTACGAGTTAAGGATACGAAGAATCCAAAACTGGATGACTGATAAAAGGGAAGGAAAAAGAAACTTATCTAACAGGAACAGCTAATACCGATGATCATGACATGCATTTTGGACTAATCGACCCAGTCTGTCCAACCAACCGATTTTCAGTTGCCATACTTTGTTGCCCCAAAATTTCCATATCCTGATTACGTTACCCAAACCTGCTTTGTTCATCCTGCGGCGCCTCGAAATAGTTTTCCGTTAACAGACCTTTCTCATTGTTCACTTCTTAACTCACTTTCGCCTCAAGGTGCCCGTGAAGTTTTTCACCAATAAGACTCTCTCATTTTTATTTCTCTCAGCTCCCATCGCCTTACGGTGCATGTGAAGGTTTTCACCAATAAGACTCTCTCATTTTTATTTATCTCAGCTCCCATTGCCTTACGGTGCCCATGAGGGTTTTCACCAATAAGACTCTCTTCTTTTTATCTTTCCTGCTTGAACCAGAGTGTTGCCCCTGTCATGAATTACTTTTACCTGCTTGACTTGGCATTTCTCGAAGACTGACCGGAAGGTCTTTCTTTGGACCGTAACATGGGCTTTTGGACGGGTTAGAAAAGAAGGGTATAAAAGGCTCAAAAACAATTCAAAATGGGTTAAAATTACAACTTTTGGAATTAGATCTCTCACAACAACCACAACTTCCGCCCCAGTTTCTTGCTTGGGGACTTTTGGATTTTTATTTCGATGAGACTGAACCTCAGAGAGAGGCTGCCTACGTACCCTTTCGGGATCAAGTCAAACATAGTTCATGTCATAGGAATTACTTAGTTGTTGTGATTTTTCTTTCTCTTCTCTTGCTTTTGTTTTTCTGTTCTTCTTTTGTTTTTCCTTTTTCATTTTTCCTTTTCTTTTCCTTTCTTTTTCTTTCTTCCTTTTTTTTTCTCTTTTTTTTTTTCATTTTTCTTCTTCTTTTATTTTCTTTTTCTTCCTTCCTTTTTCTTATCACTTACTTATCCTCCGCACTTACGTTTCTGAATTGTGCCATTGATTCCGAAAGAGGGGGTATGGAAGAAAATAAACAAAGCTCAAAGGGGTAACAAAGGAGTAAAGTGTTTAGATAGAAGAACAAAACGCCTTCGTCATTTCAATATTCAAAATATGACAAATACAAACAAATACAATTAAACAAAGAATTCATACATAGTATCTCTTGTCCGCATCTGAATTGATAGCCATTTCAACACATTTTCCTTCCACATCTGTCAAATATAGTGCACCATTGGACAACACTCTGGTTACAACAAATGGCCCCTGCCTGTTTGGGGTGAACTTTCCTTTTGCTTTAGCCCAATGAGGTAAAATACGTCTCAGCACTAACTGTCCCACTTCAAACTTCGTCGGACGCACTTTCTTGTTGTACGCTCTTGCCATTCTTTGTTGGTATAATTGGCCATGACACACTGATGCCAATCTTTTCTCATCGATCAAACTCAACTTTTCCAGGCGGGTTTTCATCCATTCATCATCATCGATCTCAGCCTCTGCGATAATTCGAAGGGATGGGATTTCCACTTCTATGGGTATCACTACTTCGGTGCCATACACCAATGAATAAGGAGTCGCCCCCACTGAAGTTCGAACAGTGGTGCGGTACCCCAACAATGCAAAAGGCAGCTTTTCATGCCACTGTCTAGAACCCTCTACCATTTTTCGAAGTATTTTCTTTATATTCTTGTTGGCCGGTTCAACCGCACCATTTGCCTTAGGGCGGTATGGGGTAGAATTGCGATGGGTGATCTTGAACTTCTCACATGTCTCTTTCATCAAATGACTATTGAGATTAGCTCCATTGTTCGTAATGATCACCTTTGATATCCCAAACCTACAGATAATGTTTGTATGCACAAAATCCACCACAGCTTTCTTGGTTATGGACTTGAACGTTTTAGCCTCTACCCACTTGGTAAAATAATATATAGCCACCAAAATGAACCTGTGCCCATTTGACATTGCTAGATCAATTAGCCAGTGAAATCTATGCCCCATGCGACAAAAGGCCATGGTACAGACATCGTGTGTAATTCTGAGGGTGGTGAATGAATCAAATCTCCATGCAGTTGGCACTGATGACATTTGCGTACGTAGCTAATGCAATCCTGCTCCATAGTAAGCCAATAATACCCTGCTCGAAGAAATTTCTTTTCTAGAACGTACCTACTCATATGCGGTCCACAAACTCCGGAATGTACCTCAGTCATGATAGTTGTGGCCTGCCTCGCATTAATGCATCTTAACAACCTGAGATCTGGAGTTCTTTTGTACAACACTCCTCCACTAAAGAATAACCCGCTTGCCAACCGTCGAATCGTTCTTTTCTAGTCACCTGTGGCCTGTACCGGATACACCCCCATCCTGATATATTCCTTGATGTCATGAAACCATGGCTCGCCATCAAGTTCCTCTTCCACCACATTACAGTAAGCATGTTGATCACGGACCTAAATATGCAAAGGGTCCACATAAGCCTTATCCAGATGATGCAACATTGATGCCAAAGTAGCCAACGCATCGACAACCTCGTTATGAATCCTTGGAATTCGCTTGAACTCTATTGATTGAAACTGTTGACAAAGATCATGCAAACATTGCCGGTATGGTATAAGTTTCAAGTCCCGTGTCTCCCATTCTCCTTGGGTTTGGTGTACCAGTAGGTCCGAGTCACCTATGACCAAGACTTCCTGGACACCGATATCTACAGCTAACCTCAGACCTAAGATACATGCCTCATATTTTGCCATGTTATTAATACAATAGAAATGAAGCTGAGCCGTAACAGGGTAGTGCTGCCCTATTTTAGAAATAAGTACCGCTTCTATCCCTACGCCCTTTATGTTGGCGGCCCCATCAAAGAAAAGTTTCCATCCCGGTTTCTCAACTTGTTCCAGCTCATCAATGTGCATCACCTCTTCATCAGGGAAATAAGTCTTCAAAGGTTCATAATCCTCATCAACTGGATTCTCGGCCAGATGATCCGCCAAGGCCTGTGCTTTTAGTCCGAGTCACGTAGACAATGTCAAATTCTTTAAGTAAGATCTGCCACTTTGCAAGCCTCCCTATGGGCATAGGCTTATGAAAGATGTACTTCAATGGATCCAATCGAGATATGAGGTAAGTGGTATAAGATGACAAGTAATGTTTCAGCTTCTGTGCCACCCAAGTTAGGGCGCAACATGTTCTCTCAAGATGAGTATATTTAACCTTGTAAGATGTGAATTTCTTGCTGAGATAATAGATAGCCTGCTCCTTTCTGCTAGTAACATCATACTACCCAGTACACAACCAAATGAATTATCCAAAACCATCAAATATAGAATCAAATGCCTCCCTAGTTCTGGCGGGACCAACACGGGTGGGTTCGACAAATACCCTTTTATCTTATCAAAAGCCTCTTGACATTCATCTGTCCACTTGACCGTAACATCTTTCTTTAACAATTTCAAGATTGGCTTACAAGTTGTCATGAGCTGAGCAATGAACTTGCTGATATAATTCAATATCCCTAACAAACTCATCACCTCGGTCTTGTTACTTGGAGGAGGCAATTATTGAATAGCCTTGATCTTTGATGGGTCTAGTTCAATACCCCGGCGGTTGACTATAAACCCCAACAACATTCCAGATGGCACTTCGAAAGCACACTTTTCAGGATTGAGCTTAGGATTGTACCTGCGAAGCCTTTGGAAGAACTTCCTCAGATCCCTGACATGGTCAGACTGCTTTCTAGACTTCACGATCACATCATTCACGTACACCTCAATTTCCTTGTGTATCATATCATGGAATATTGTTTTCATTTCCCTCATATAGGTTGCCCCAGCATTTTTCAAGCCAAACGGCATGACCCGATAACTGTATGTTCCCCACGGCGTGATGAATGCCATCTTTTCTGCATTCTCCTCATCCATTAAGATCTGGTGGTACCCCGCGTAACAATCCACAAAAGAACCAATCTCATGTTTGGCACAATTATCAATCAATATGTAGATGTTCGGCAGTGGGAAATTGTCTTTTGGACTTGCTTTGTTAAGATCCCGATAATCAACACACACCCTGATCTTGACATCCTTTTCTGGCACATGCATAACATTGGCTAACCAGGTGGGGTACCGCGTGACCCGAATGACTTTCGCATCGACCTGCTTGGTGATCTATTCTTTGATCTTTACACTTATATCCGTTTTGAACTTTCTCAGCTTCTGCTTAACAAAAGGGAGTGTCGGGTCAATGGGCAATTTGTGAACCACTAAAGACCCGGCATATCATCATACGACCATGCAAAAATATCCTTGTATTCGAACAGTGCTTTGATTATCTCCTCCTTGAGTTGTGGGTCCAGATGAACACTTATTTTAGTTACACAGACATTATCTTTGTCCCCTAGATAAACTACTTTCGTGTCATTTAGGTTAGGTTTGGGGTTTTCCTCAAAGTGTCTTAATTCCTTACTAATTTCTTCATAGGCCTCATCATCATCATATTCCAACTCATCATCACACTCAATTTATTGTATTATTATTTTCGAGTTAGATTGGCTTTTAAAACTGGGCCGAAGATTCCTCATGCATGTCATGTCATTGACATCAGCATAAAAAGAACTATACATAGAAGAAAAGAAAATGGAAACAAAATTAGGAACGAAGAAAGAAAGACAATTGCATTTCATTGAATATAAAGATAACAGGGCTTTAACACATCCAATTGGATGGAACATAATAGCTGAATTACAAACCATGGAATAATCCAGACAACAAAAGAAAATCAAAACCCACTACCAAGACTCCCTCCGAGTAGGAAGAGGAGTAGCTTCCCAGTTATTGACTTTTACATGTGGTCCGATGAACTGCATATTTTCCTTGCTTGACCCTTCCCTGGCCTCAACCATGTTAACCTCAGTGAACAACCTTTCAAACCCTTTATCCAAGTTTCCATCTGCACCAATCAATGACCCGGAAACCTTTGACAATAGTTGCTTTCCGATACCCGGCCTGACAAAAGATCTGGACAGAGGCGGGATGGGCTTGGGAAGGACCCATGCCCTCTTCTTCATTTTGCGGGCCCGCCTTACATCCGCAGCTGTGGGCTTGAACCCTAATCCAAAAGTATCTAGATTCTTGGGAAGAGAAACTGGCTGCACAATGCCTTGAAGATCAGCACCCAAACCTTTGCCCGGTATGAAACCATTCTTTAACATTTCCGAGGCCACCATGACAGTTGCAGCTGTTATTGTAGGAACTGGGATGATTTTCCCCTCTGGGACCTTTTCCACTGAGACTGTGTCGAAGACTTGGTATACCCACGACCCCTTATCGTCGTCAACTTCTATGAAAGGCACAATGGCATCACTTAAAGCACACATATTGTCTTCACCATGCACTACAATCTCCTATCTGTCCCACTCGAACTTGACCATTTGATGCAATGTATAAGGCACCGCTTTGGCGGCGTGGATCCATGGTCGACCCAGCAAGAGGTTATAAGATACCGCCATATCTAGTACCTGGAATTCCATAGTGAACTCTACTGGCCCGATTGTCAATTCTAGTATTATGTCTCCCACTGAATCTTTTCCCCCACCGTCAAACCTCCGCACAAAGATGCTGTTCTTATGAATTCTGTCATCATCGACCTTCAGCTTGTTCAACGTGGACAAAGGACAAATATTTGCACTAGACCCATTGTCAACCAGCACTCTAGTGACTACAGAATCCTCACACTTCACTGTCAGATAAAGAGCCCTGTTATGTTTCGTGGCCTCCATGGGCAACTCATCGTCGGAGAAGGTCACTCTATTCACCTTAAAGATTTTATTTTCTATCTTCTCTAAATGATTCACCAAGATCTTATCAGGGACATGTGCCTCATTCAGTATTTTTATCAGTACCCTGCGATGCTCATCTGAGTGGATAAGCAATGAAAGCAATGAGATCTGGGCCGGTGTCTTCCTTAACTGTTCGACAATAGAATAATCCTGTACTTTCATCTTTTTCAAGAATTCTTCTGCTTCCTCTTCTGTAACGGCTTTCTTAACCAATACCGGGTTGTTTTTGGGGACCCTGGCTTTTCTTAACTCTTCAGGGGCAAAGCACCTTCCCGAACGAGTCAGATCCTGCACCTCACAGACTTCTTCTTTGATTTCTTTCCCCTTATATGTCACCACCACCTGTTCATAACTCCAAGGAATGGCTTTGCTGTTGGTCACTGGCAACTGAGTTACTGTCTTTATAATAACAGGCTCTATGTGAGCTCCCTTCACGACCACCACGTGTTTGTTTGCTACCCCTTGTATCACCACTTTGACCGGCTCTGGTTTTACTGCAACAATGCTTGATGACCCTTTCTCGGCTACCACAGCTGGCTTACTGTCCGCCCCTTTCAACTGGACTAGCGCTTTCCCACTGGTTTACTTTTCTTTTGAACTGGTTTCGCTAGCACGGATCATCATTACCGTTTGTGAGGGTTTCTTGGGCTTCCCTCCCTTGTGTATCAATTCAATCATGTGGGCCTTGTGGTGAGCCGGCAACGGATTCTGGTTAATATTTGGTGCATCTGGGGCCTTAACCTTGATCCGACGAGTGTCAATGAGCTCCTGCACAACTGTCTTTAGTTTCCAGCACTTCTCTGTATCGTGTCCGGGGGCCCCCGAACAGTATTCACAACTTAATGAGTGGTCCAGATTTCTAGGAAGGGGGTTGTCGACGCCCCCCTTTTTCTAAAGGGCGAAATCGGGTTTACGACATTATGGACAAAACAACTCTCATTCCCTTTTGAGGAAACGGGTTATAGAATTAGAAGAGTCGCCACCAAATGATTATAGTGCATTAGGATAGTTTAAAGAGAAGAAGCGATTTTGAAAGAAAAACCAGAGTTCGGGTAAGGGCTTAAGATTATCTCGAGGGGAAGGTGTTAGGCACCCCTCAAGATCCACTAGTGTGGTTCCTGGCCATGCTTTAATTGTGACTTTAGAAGGAAGGTAACACGTAAGGTTTGCACATAGTAATTACAAATAAGTTCGAAGGTTTTAGGAAAAAAATGACATAAATGATTTAAAAAGGAGAGAAGGATTAATTGGAAGGAAACATAAATTTAAGAAAACATTATACAAAATAAAGAAAAGGAAAGGGATACTAGGTTTAAATACAATATGGATCACATCAATGCAATACCCAGCAATCACTCCTCAAAAGAGGGGTCACACGAGATATTAGCGCACCGGTCATCATCTCCATATTCTACCCTTCCCTCCCCGTAAAGGTTATTTAAATGTGTGGATTGGTCACGAATGCTTATCGCGTGCTATTACCCGTCCCGTCCTATAGGTCCTAGAGGGTATTTACGACTACTATTCCTATAGGGTAAGAACTAGGCTGAACCCTTAGGTTTAAAGGTCAAAATGCTAAGCGACATACAAAACAAATAGGACTTCACTTAAAAGAATCATATAAAGAGCATGTAAAAGGCTCAAACATCCCTCCATATATAGGCATATAATTAGCACGTCTCAAACACATTTAAGGTCTAAAGAAATAAGATTTTAAAAGCTGGAATGTCGAAAGACAGGTTAAAATAGGAGCAAAAAACTTAACCAGAATTTCAAAAAAAAGCTTGGTTGAAAATTTTTAGCATTTGAGAAAATGGCAATAAATGTACAACAGTTTAGTAATCAGTAGGAAAACGCTTTGCAACGCACTTGAAAATGTATAATAAACTATAACGGATGTAGCATTCCGCTAAGAGCAAAAAGTAGCATAGTTTCGGACGGGAGAGGTAGAAACGTATAGCACAGATGCAAAACCATTCAGGATTTTAGAAATGTAAAAAGAGAGAGAGAGCAGTAAGTATTAGTGTTAAAATATACCTTAAAAAATTACAGAATATATTTAAGGACATAGTATTCTGATAAGTTTTAGAAAATAGTAGTCCAATTCTGGACTGGAAAGGTAACTTAGTAAAAAACATATAGACGTGATTAAAAATGGGACGGGAGTTTAGTAGGAAAACCAAGCGGACTTCAGAGAGGTGAAAATGAGAAACAAGTTCAGACAGTCAAAAAGGGTTGTATAGTCTAAAATAGGCGGAAATATGATTAATCGATTTATTAGGTCCTAAATCTTGCCTAGGCATTATATATATATTGCCTAATTGCATGCTTGATTTTCAGTTTTAAGAGAGACTGTTAGCCAGACTTATGTTGTTAACGAAGTTTGTGAAGTTAGCCTCGGAAGGCATAAATGTAGCCTTATGCAATACAGGAATGCAGATGGAGACAATGCTTAGTCTCGGAAGGCAGAAAGGTAGCCTTATGCAATGCAAGGATTGTGGATGGAGACAATGCTTAGTCTCGGAAGGCAGAAAGGTAGCCTTATGCAATGCAGGAATGTAGATGGAGACAACGCTTAGTCTCGAAAGGCAGAAAGTTAGCCTTATGAAAATGAGATAAAAGCGAATAGTAAGTAAAATTCTTAGCTGATAGCTGGTACCTGATTGTGACACTGCGACTGCTGGGGAATATTGTGTGCGGACAGCAAAAAAAATGCGAATAGGTGCAATTGTTCAATGCGATTGCGTAATATGTTTGTATCTCGGTGCCTGCATCCAAAGAGAATTGTGAGCTTTGTCACGGGGGAAAGGTTAGTTCGTTTCCCGTGGCCTCTGACGTTGCGTGAATCATTTGGGGTAGCGTTGCTAAACCGCACCTGTCATAGTTATGCATGATTTAACAAGTATAAAGTAAATAGAAAATGGTTTTGTTCAAATGAACCAACGACTGCAACGTGGTTCAAAGCATCGCAACCTCTCTTGCTCCAGAATTTTGAGAGTCCTCCTCAAAATTTTGCCCCTACTTACTGGGCTGGCACTTCTGACGGCTGGACTGAACAAATGCAAAAATCAACTTCGGAATTCTAAGGGTCCTCCTCAAAATTCTGCCCCAGTCCACTGAGGTGACATCCCTGGCGATGAGTGGCTGAAGGCTGACTTCGAAATTTTGAGGGTCCTCCTCAAAATTCTACCCCAGTTCTAATAATAGGGGGAAATGAAGATTTTTATTAAATTGTGACCGAACCCATAGTGCTGCCTACGTATCCCCTCTTAAACAGGAATCAGGTTAGGCGTAGTTCAAATTACATTATAGAAAAATCATAGGTGGTCACACATAGTATCGTTTCACCGCATCTAAATTGATTGGCTTTGGCCAAACCTCTCCGTCCATTTCTGCAAGAATAAGGGCTCCTCCAGTTAGAACCCGGTGAACCATATACGGACCTTGCCAGTTGGGAGAGAATTTCCCCTTGGCTTCATCTTGATGTGGGAATATTTTCTTCAATACCAGCTGCCCCGGTGTAAACTTTCTTGGCTTAATTCTTTTGTTGAAGGCTCTGGACATTCTGTTCTGATACAACTGCCCTTGGCAAACTGCATTCATTCTTTTCCCATCTATAAGGGCTAACTGCTCGTAGCGACCTTTTATCCATTCTGCATCATCTAACTCTGCTTCTTGTATAATCCTCAAGGAGGGAATTTCCACCTTGGTGGGGATGACCACTTCTGTACCATAAACCAGCATGTAGGGAGTTGCTCCGGTCGATGTGCGAACTGTGGTGCGGTATCCCAGCAAAGCGAATGCTAACTTCTCATGCCATTGTTTGTGGCTTTCGACCATCTTTCTTAATATCTTCTTGATATTCTTGTTGGCTGCCTCCACAGCTCCATTCATCTGAGGCCTGTAGGCTGTGGAGTTCTTGTATTTGATCTTGAGAGCCTCATATATTGCTTTCATTATTTCGCTGTTGAGATTGGAACCGTTATCAGTGATAATTGATTCTGGAATCCCGAATCGGCAAACAATACGATCACGGACGAAATCTGCCACAACTTTCTTAGTCACTGCCTTGTATGACGCTGCTTCAACCCATTTAGTAAAGTAATCAATTTCCACCAGGATAAATCTGTGCCCGTTTGATGTGGCAGGCTCGATAGGTCCGATGACATCCATCCCCCAGGTGGCAAACGGCCACGGTGAGCTTGTTGCAGTAAGCTCGTTTGGAGGCACCTTTATCATGTCTACATGTATTTGACAACGATGGCATTTGCAAACATATTGGATACAGTCTGTTTCCATAGACATCCAAAAATACCCTGCTCGTAGTATCTTCTTTGCTAAGACAAAACCATTCATGTATGGTCCGCACGTCCCCGCGTGCACTTCGTCCAATAGTCTGGATGCTTCTTTTGCTTCGACACACCTTAGCAAACCTAAGTCGGGAGTCCTCCTATACAGGATTCCTACGCTGTAAAAGAAGTTGTTGGATAACCTCCGAAGTGTGCGCTTTTGAGTAGCGTTGACAAATTCTGGATACTTTCCTATTGTCAAGTACTCTTCGATGTCGTGGAACCATGGTTTTCCGTCCGCTTCTTCCTCAACGTGAGTATAATAAGCTGGCTGATCATAAATCCTTACTGGGATGGGATCAATGAAATTTGTGTTTGGATGTTGGATCATGGATGACAAAGTAGCCAATGCATCAGCGAACTCGTTCTGGACCCTGGGGACATGCTGAAATTCCATTTTTGTGAACCTTTTCCTTAACTCCTGTACGTGATGCAAATAGGGAAGTATCTTAGAGTTTTTGGTGGCCCATTCTTCTCAAACTTGATGTATGAGCAGGTCTGAGTCCCCGATCACTAGTAAGTCTTGAATTTTCATGTCAATGGCCATCTTAAGTCCCAGGATGCAAGCTTCATATTCGGCCATATTATTTATGCAAGGGAACCTGAGCTTGGCGGATACCGGGTAATGCTGGCCGGTTTCTGATACCAGGACTGCTCCTATACCAACTCCTTTGAAATTTGAGGCTCCTTCAAAAAACAACCTCCAACCATCGTAGGATTCTGCAATATCTTCTCCTACAAAAGACACTTCTTCATCGGGAAAATACGTTTTCAGGGGTTCGTATTCTCCGCCAACAGGATTCTCGGCAAGGTGATCTGCTATGGCCTGGCCCTTAACTGCTTTCTGAGTCACGTAAACAATGTCGAATTCACTTAACAAGATTTGCCACTTGGCGAGCTTGACGGTGGGCATGGGCTTCTGGAAGATATACTTCAACGGGTCCATCCTGGATATGAGATAGGTAGTGCAGGCACAGAAATAATGCCTCAATTTCTGAGCTACCCAAGTCAGAGCATAACAAGTGCGTTCTAATAAGGAATACCGGGCCTCGTACGGGGTAAATTTCTTACTGAGATAGTAGATGGCCTGCTCCTTTCTTCCCGTTTCATCATGTTGTCCCAGAACACAACCGAATGCTCCATCCAAAACAGCGAGATAAAGCAATAAGGGCCTTCCTGGCTCCGGCGGAACCAAGACTGGTGGCGTTGACAGGTATTCCTTGATTCTGTCGAAGGCTTTTTGACAATCTTCAGTCCATCTAGTAGCAGCCTCTTTTTTTAACATTTTAATGATGGGTTCACAAATGACTGTGGACTGAACTATGAACCGGCTGATATAGTTGAGTCTTCCTAAGAAACTCATCACGTCCTTCTTGTTCTTCGGCGGTGGCAATTCTTGGATGGCTTTGATCTTCGATGGGCCCAATTCTATTCCTCTACGACTCACGATGAAACCCAGCAGTTTTTCGGCAGCAACCCCGAATGCACACTTCGCGGGATTCAGTTTCAGATTGTACCTTCTCAGTCTGTTGAAGAATTTCCTCAGATCTTCCATATGATCAGCGGATTTCTTGGATTTGATGATGACATCATCCA
>MU732425.1:43484-69900 GCA_026770625.1 Nicotiana glauca
TTACAAGAATAAAGCATATAGCATGTATTTTCACGTTCATAAAGTAAAGATTACAATAAATGCTCGAAACATTACAACGGAATCGAAATAATGATAAGGCAGTAAAGAAAGAAATTAAAAGAAAGGAAAAACATGAAGAGCCAAGTTAGTAATCACGATGAAATAATTGAATGCAGGAAATAAAAGCGATTAAGGAAGCATGTAATGGTAGAAGCCTTAGAATATCCCCAGCAGAGTCGCCATGCTGTCGATGCCCCCCTTTTTCTAAAGGGCGAAATCGGGTTTACGACATTATGGACAAAACAACTCTCCTTCCCTTTTGAGGAATCGGGTTATAGAATTAGAAGTGTCACCACTTAATGATTATAGTGCATTAGGACACTTTAAAGAGAAGAAGCGATTTTGAAAGAAAAACCAGAGTTCGGGTAAGGGCTTGAGACTATTTCGAGGGGAAGGTGTTAGGCACCCCTCAAGATCCACTAGGGTGGTTCCCAGCCATGCTTTAATTGTGACTTTAGAAGGAAGGTAACATGTAAGGTTTACACATAGTAGTTACAAATAAGTTCGAAGGTTTTAGGAAAAAATGACATAAATGATTTAAAAAGGAGAGAAGGATTAATTGGAAGGAAACAGAAATTTAAGAAAACAATATACAAAATAAAGAAAAGGAAAGGGATCCTAGGTTTAAATACAATATGGATCACATTAATGCAATACCCAGCAATCACTCCTCAAAAGAGGGGTCGCACGAGATATTAGCGCACCAGTCATCATCTCCATATTCTACCCTTCCCGCCCCGTAAAGGTTATTTAAACGTGTGAATTGGTCACGAATGCTTATCGCGTGCTATTACCCGTCCCGTCCTATAGGTCCTAGAGGGTATTTAGGACTACTATTCCTATAGGGTAAGAACTAGGCTGAACCCTTAGGTTTAAAGGTCAAAATGCTAAGCGACATACAAAACAAATAGGACTTCACTTAAAAGAATCATATAAAGAGCATGTAAAAGGCTCAAACATCCCTCCATATATAGGCATATAATTAGCATATCTCAAACACATTTAAGGTCTAAAGAAATGAGACTCTAAAAGCTGGAATGTCGAAAGATAGGTTACAATAGGAGCAGAAAACTTAACCAAAATTTCAAAAAAAAGCTTGGTCGAAAATTTTTAGCATTTGAGAAAATGGCAGTAAATGTACAACAGTTTAGGAATCAGTAGGAAAACGCTTTGCAATGCACTTGAAAATGTATAATAAACTATAACGGATGTAGCCATTCCGCTAAGAGAAAAAAGTAGCATAGTTTCGGACGGGAGAGGTAGAAACGTATAGCACAGATGCAAAACCATTCAGGATTTCAGAAATGTAAAAAGAGAGAGAGAGCAGTAAGTATTAATGTTAAAATATACCTTAAAAAAATTACAGAATATATTTAAGGACATAGTATTCTGATAAGTTTTAGAAAACAGTAGTCCAATTCTGGACTGGAAAGATAACTTAGTAAAAAACATATAGACGTGATTAAAAATGGGACGGGAGTTTAGTAGGAAAACCAAGCGGACTTCAGAGAGGTGAAAATGAGAAACAAGTTCAGACAGTCAAAAAGGGTTGTATAGTCTAAAATAGGCGAAAATATGATTAATCGATTTATTAGGTCCTAAATCTTGCCTAGGCGTTATATATATTGCCTAATTGCATGCTTGATTTTCAGTTTTAAGAGAGACTGTTAGCCAGACTTATGTTGTTAATGAAGTTAGTGAGGCATTCAACAGTTGCAAATAGAGCCCTACGTACATGATATCTAATGCACATAAAGGTCCTAAAATATGGTATCTAAATGCAGTAGCAGTAACTTGTTGGTTATTAACTGATTATGATTAGAAAGTACATAACAAGCTGAAAGTAAAAGAGCCTAAAAACAGGATTTCTAGTCATGTGAGATGCATGTCCTAGACAGGATGTCTATTGCACAAATAAGAAAAACCCTACAAGCATGTTTTCTACCCGTACCCCTTAAACTAAGCATGCATAGTCCCCCCATTTCACTATAAACCCCAATCATTCGTTACAAATTATTACAAACCAAGGTAATTAAATTACAGTAGTAGAGAAAAAAAAAGTAAGAAGTTACTCTATAGGGAGCCTTCAACCAGGCCCAAGTCTCCAACCTCACTTCCTTCGAGTTTCACAGCCTTTACCAAGGTTTGGGTGCGGCAAAGCTCCCTAAGGGCCCATTGGGTCCCTTGGCCAATACCAGGCACCCAAATAGATTAACATTGAATCAGTGCAAGTGTGGAATTACCAGCCTTGTGCATCAAAGTTCAGTGGGTACTCAAGGTACCCAAAGCAATGCTTACACCAAGGGGGTAGAACCTAAATTCTAGGAGTAGTGAGATTGTGATAGAGTTTTAAAGAGATTGAGTTGAAAAACAGTTTGAAAGAGGGTCTATAGAGAAATAGTTTTGAGAGAAAAGCAACAGAAGATACAATATCAGGCAAGCACAAACAGGGGCAGAGGACATTGGGGACAAGTAACTCACAAATGAGAACACAGTTACAAGCACTTCAGAACTTAAACAATCAAGCAGGTTTCAAACAGCATGAGATTGATAGATACCAGACAGATTCACACATCAGGAAGAGATTCAGGGCTACTTAGTGGCTAAGAGGGTCCTGAATAACATGCTAATAATGTACTGGGGTTAGGGGGTAAGGAGAAACATGCAGGAAACAAGCACAGGGAGTAATGGGCATGCCAGACTAAGATAGGCATATTAATCAACACAGAGGCATGCTAATTGCAGTAAGAACAACAAAACCATAAGTAGAAACCTACCAGAAATAAGAGAAAGTGCAATACAAATAGAAACATATTGCTTTGAAGCTGTAAATCAAATAGGAGACATACCAGTTGAAGGCAAGGTAATGCAGGGCAGTAGTGAGCTATAATATGCTAAGTGGTGAGCAATAGTGTGCAAGGGAGTGAGCAGCAATATGCAGAGAGTATGGAGAGAGAGCAGCAGTAGGCAAAGAAGTGAACAGCAATAGTAGAGAAGTGAGCAGCAATAGCAGAGAAGTGAGCAGCAATAGCAGACCCAATCAAGCAGCAATGTAGAGAGTAATGGAACAGTAGTAGGCTAAAGTTCAGCCTGGGTTTCAAACCAGCTGAGTAACCAGTAGTCTCAAAAGAAGTGAGAGAGATTGTGTAGAATAAAATAGCACTGAATGTATTTTGTGTAAGAGAGGGAGTTCAGAATGAATTCTGTTTGTCTTTGAGTGAGAAGAGAAGATGATTACTTATAGTTTTTGAAAACCAATAGAGAATAGGGTAACAAATACATAATTATAGAAACAGTACCAATTTGAATCAATCACAGGACCTAATTCCTTTAAACTAGGGATTCATGATTCGAATGGGAGTATCAGATAAGGAAAGAATCAATCAGATGATTAATTACACCACTGTAAGAGTAGTAGGCATGAAACATGTAATAAAGGCCAAATACATAATGCTCCAAATAAGGAAAATATATTCTGAGCATTCAAACAATATGTTTAAGTACACAAATATGGTAAACATATAAATTAACTCTGAAATTAGTCAAAGAATCATGGACAAGAACAAAATCAGAGGGAACCAGCCAAGTATAGAGAGCATCTCACAAGTAAGGAAATAATTCAAAAATCAGTGTAAGAACCCTTAAGAAAAACACATACAAATCAGGGATTCAAAGAGATGCAAAGAATCATTCGAATAACAATTAGACCTATAAACACAATAGGCATGAAAAAAAATCAGAGAACATTATGCAAGAAATCATAGAAGCAGTAGAGGGTTGGAACCCTAGTAAAAAAAGATTTAAAGCATGGAGCTCAGAAACACAAACAAACACATAATACATGCATACATAATACTTAAAAGAAACAGAAGATATAGCGATTTTGAAAAAGGGGTTCGAAAACCCTAGCTTTTTTGAGAAAAGAACAAACGTTGAAAAACTTTGAATTAATCGAAGAAACGAGTAGTGAGTAGTGTAAAACAGAAAGAATAAACTGAAAATCATTTTAAAAGACAGAGATTAAGAGACTTAGGCAAAAATTAGGGTTTTGCAATAAAATCAGGGAGGTAAGGAACCTAGCTGTGAAACTCATTACTAACGGAATACATAGCACCATCGGACCAAAACCCATCAGAGAAAGCCGAAAACGGACCCAGGCGAGGTTTCAGTGCCCTTCTTGCATGGTGGAAACTCTTGGAGTTTCAAATATGGAGGGAGCCGGTGAGATAAGGTTTCACGGCGGCTGACGATCGAAAGAGGCGAGGCTGGAGTTGGTCGGAGAGGCGATGAGAGCCATCGGAGAAGGCGAACCAGAAGGTTCTAGAGAGAAGGGGGAGGTGAAGGGTTAGAGAGACCGGTCTCGTTGAAAAATGAGGGTAAGGGGAGGGTTTCGTTTGATTTATTTTAGGCAAACTAATCTAGGTCGTTGATCTCATTTGATCAACGGCTCAGATTGAATTAGATCTGGGCCGGGCTAATTGAATTGGGTAAGGGTTGTTTGAGATGGGGCTGAAATTGGGGTTTGAATTGGGTGTAATTAAGGCTAAAATTGCAAAGAAATAGGGCCAAGTTTTAAATAGCCACTTTTTCCCATTTTATTTAATAAAATAGCTAAAAATAATTTAAAAGTAAATTAAAACACTGAAATGATTAATAATATATAAACAATAATCTAAAAATATTAGAAACAATTTTATAATTATAAAACGCGTTTAATTATAAAATGGGCTATAATTGCAATTTCATGCAATTAAGCTTTAGAAATTCCGAATAAATTTGTAAAAATTTGTAAAAATTATATTAATTATATTTTGTTGTAAATATGAGAATGAAATATGTTATTCGCCAAAAATAATAATTTTGGGAATAATTTTGGATTTTGTACTGTTAAAATAGACAACAAATTGATTCTCAAAAACCTTCAAAATTGAGGAAAAATACCAAAACTTTTGGGCATGATTATATATGTATACACATGCTATTTTGAAAGTATTTGAGTATATATAGAAAATATATAGGGAAAAATTGGGTATCAACAGAGGTTTGGCATTTTGGGCTCAATTGGATTCAACAGACCTAACTGCCTCAGTCTATGAAAGAGAGTGGTATATGATTCTCCCAGTGGAGTGAAAGTCTTTTGCTTCTGTAATCTCTCATTTTTAAAGGCTGAGTTTGGTCGGTGACCTGCTCTGGGAGGGGGGGGGGGTTCTGTAGGCTCTTGGGGGTAGATAAATGTTTTGTGGAGCTGGGTATGAGTTTTGGGGAGCCGGTGCACGCCATTACGCGTGAGTCGGAGGCTGGGTTTAAGTTTGGCGGTGGGTAATAGTGTTATGGAGGGATATATGGAGTGTATGGGTAATTTTGATGGTGGGGTTGGGGTTGGTTGCAGTAGGGTGAAGGGCATCTGGACCAAGCTCCGGACTCAACGGTTGCAACCTCTTCCTTCTTCTTTTTCCCGAGCACACCCCCAGTGCCACTTTGGATGGCCTGGGTGGTGGCTTTGATCGCTGAATAGCTCATGATTTTATTGGATTTAAGTCCTTCCTAAACCATTCCTCCCATCTTCACAACTTCATTAAAATATTTGCCAATTGCTGTTACCAGGTGACCAAAATAAGTCGGCTCCAAAGCCTGTAAGAAGTAATCAACCATCTCGCTTTCTTTCATCGGAGGGTCGACCCTCGTGGCCTATTCTCTCCAGCGGAACCCATACTCCCTGAAGCCCTCCCCGGGCTTCTTCTCGAGTTTTATCAGTGACAGGCGATCTAGAACAATTTCTAGATTGTACTGAAAATTGCAGGAAAACGCTTGTGCCAAGTCATCTCAGGTATACCACCTGCCGTGGTCATATCGTGTATACCACTCCAAAGTAGACCCACTTAGACTCTGGCTAAAGTACGCCATCAGTAACTCATCTTTTCCACCCGCCCTTCTCATTTTGCTGCAGAATCCCCTCAGGTGGGCTACCGGGTCACCATGCCCGTCATACAGATCGAACTTAGGAATTTTGAACCCTGCTGGTAACTGAACATCCGGGAATAGACACAAATCCTTATAGGCCACACTGACTTGGCCACCCAATCCTTGCATGTTCCTGAAGGATTGTTCCAGGCTTTTGACTTTTCGAAACATCTCTTCCTGCTTCGTGCTCTTAAGTGGCTTTTCAGTTTCCCCAGGGAGCTCAAAGTGAGAGGTGTAAGAATATGGCTCAGGAACTTTAAAGGTAGGCTCAGGAGGATAGTACTGCCTATCGTGAGCCTGAAACAATGGCTCACTAGAAGATCTTTGCAGTGTGGCAGGTGGAGGTGCCACAAAGACAGGGGTGATCGGTGGAGGAGGGTTTTGTTTGGGTGGTGGAGCTTGGGGAGGGTAGGAGGTGGTGCCATAGCTCTGTTGGTAGAATGGGAAGGCTGGAGATGAATTCACAGTAGGAGGCTCCTGAGAATTGAGCCAATGGTGGGATATAGGTTGGATTGGCGGAATAAACTGCGTCGGCTGCCCCTTAGCCCAAGCCTGATACATTTCTGCCATTTGCTGCCTCAACTTATACATCTCTTCCCTCATTGCATTAACATCCACCACCTCTACCTCTTTTGATGGGTCCATAATACTGGTATCTGATTCCTGGCCTGTCATGTTCAGTTTGTCTTTTGACCGGGTGTTGTAGGAATGGGTTGCCAGAATGCCAATCAACTAACCACCTGCCTGAACTCAATATCAACAACGACTTGGTTAGTGGTTAGGGCATTAGCATATTTGATAACCGCACATTTGGGGAATGAATGCACCTTAGACAGTTAACGGTTTCTATTATGCATTTGCACGACTGCTTGCGTCATCCCGGCTTTCCTTATTTCCGGCAACTTTGTTTGGTTTTTGTTTCCTTTCTTCTTTTCTTTTTTCTCACTCTTGCCTTTGTTTCCTCTTTGTTCTTATTTTCTCATTCCCTCTTGTTTTGCCATTGTTTCTTTCATTTGGTTTCTTATTTTCTTTTTGTTTTTCTTTTTCTCTCTTTTGTTTTTCTTTCCTCTCCTATTTTTCACCTCTTTCTTTTCATTCTTTTCCTTTTTTTTTCCTTTTTCCTTTCATTTAGTTACGATCGAATCCTATGGAGATTGCCTACGTATCATGACCCCGCATGAATCAAACCAAGCGTAGTTCGTGAAAATAAATGTAAAATAGAAGCAAAATGTTTTGGGATTTTCAATTTTATTGATAGCAAATACTTCGATTACAAGGACTCAAACTGATAGATTAACACAACTAACAGACTCTAATGAAAAGATGAAATACAGACTCCACCATCAACTATTCTATTTCCAAAGAAAATACATACTCAATCCATTGACAAACTCTTAGCGAAAAGAAAGTCCAGACTCAAACAACTGACAGACTCTAGTAAAAAATTAAATACATACTCAAATGACAATTATGAATACATTAAAGCTCCTGGTTCCCGCGGGACATCGTTCGGTCTCGCCGCGGTCCTATAAGCAAGTTCCCTTTGAAGTCTGTCTAGGTCACTCATTATCTGTTTACCAAATATCATCACCGATGCAAAGAAGGTGGTGCGAGTCATGTTCTCGCACACTTGGCATTTCCTAGTAATGTAGTGAGCAACGGTTAAGATTCTCTCTCTGATCCTGCTTTTTTCTTAAAGCAACCGCCCTATCTGTTGGGCCCTGGTCTCCAAAGTCTGCTCGGCTACCTGGTTTTGTTCCTGGAGTTGTTGCAAGTCTATTTCTAATTGTGCCAATGCCGTGTAGCAGTGCGCTCTTTCGATCTTGAATTCTTTTGCCTGTTTGACCATTTTGTTTTCTGTGGCGATGACCCTTTTTCTTTAATCCCGTGACCTCATTATTGTACTCTTCTTTCAACTGCTTAACCATGCGGGCTCGTTCTTCAGCGTTCTTAGACAATTGTTTTTGAACCCCGGCTAATTTCCTTTCTACCTTATTGAGGTCAAAACTGTAGTCATTCACTTCTTGCCTTAGATTTTCTATAAGTTTTGCATCCTTGGCACTCCTAATGGGATTTTCGTCCGCTATCTTCATCTTTTGGATTTGGGCTCGTAAGGATTCATTCTCTTTGGCCAATTTCTTCTTCTCACCCTCATCGGCTGCGGCTTGCACGCTGTTTTCAAACTGAAGGTCTCGGACCTGCCTTTCCAATTCTCCTATCTTGGCCCTGTATTCATTTTCTTTAGCCAACCAGGCCTACTGTTCTTGCCATGATTCGGCAAAATCCTGGAGGTGAGGTCTTTTGGCCGGCCTCCCAAATGCAACATCCCTTCTATACCAGGCATGATACTCAGGTGACACTTCTATTTTAGATCGATCCCGTACACAGGTATTCGCCGCCAAGTATTGACATTCACTCCAGACCTGGCAAACCTTTGCTTCAGGAAACTAGCAATCAGGACCAATCTCAACCACTTGGATACTAAGATCGTCGTCTTTTGGTACTACTTGGCATCTTCCGAGTTGCCTTAAAACCCGATATAGAGCATAAGGTTGAATGCTCTTAAGACCAATTAAGAGGAAGTACGGCCCCGCTGCTGGCATATATATGATTTCATCGACAGGTAACCATCCAAACGTCCACTCTATTTGACTGGTAGTGAGGGACCGAAAGTATGATGTCCAACCCGTGACTTCTTCAGGTAGGCCGAACCCCTTAATCCTCATATAAAACTCCTCTATACAGGATTTCTCTGTAGACCCATAACTCAGGAACTGAGGATGATGGCACAGGTGTTCGGTCATCCACATTTGCAATAATAGATTGCACCCCTCAAAGAAGTCTCCTCCGGCTTTGCAGGCTATAAGAGCGCGAAAGATTTCAGCTAATATCATGGGCACAAGAGTGCTTTTGGCGTGTGTGGGTAAAGTGCTAACGACCCCGGCTATTTTTATGTCAATGTTTCCATCTTTCCTCAGGAATACCAAAAACCCCAAAAAGACCACAATAAAAGCAAAACGTCTATGTTCTTCCTATTTTTGGCGGTTTCCTTTGCTACATATCTTGTTTTCCGGATTGTTGAACCCTCCTATGTGGCCATATCTGTGGTATATGAAGTGTGGAGTACAAAAGCCATTCGCCAAATTTGTGTTGTGGATCGTCCTGCTTATCTTCAGTGAGTCTAAGAATCTGTGCACAGCTACGGTTCTTGGGGCAACCAAGTACTTGTGTCTTAAAGGAACCTCAGCATGTCCGATGTATCCCGCTATTTCTTCTAAGGTCGGGGTGAGTTCAAAGTCTGAAAAATGGAACACGTTGTGTGCCGGGTCCCAGCACCAATGCTCTTATGATGTCTCCCCGAGGCACAATCTCCAATAAATCGGTAAACCCTTTCAAATATTTTTTGACTTCATCTTGCCCTTCTCCTCCTAGATCGTTCCACCACAGACGCAACTCCAAAGAGATTTTATGCATGATTGAGAAAGGTTCATTTTGAATCGTGCTCATCTTGTACATTTATTAAGGTGATTTAATCACTTATTTTTTCCTAAAAGGGAAAAATGTCACTATCTTTTTTTCAAATTTCTAATTTAAAACAAACAGCCGGTTTTGCAGATACGACATTTCAGCACTTCGGGAAGAAGATTTTAAGGTTGTGCCCGCTAACCGTTGAAAATGACCCAAAGTGGCTATTCTTGCCAAAACAGCCTTCCGACGTCCTTTTGGGGCCATTCGACTTATTTTAGACAAGAACGACCTCATCTAACTTATTTATGACAAAATTAAAATTTTTGTTGTTTTGGGCTATTTTTGCAAAAAGGGAAGTTGGACCCGATGGGGGTTGCCTACGTATCCCACACCCTATGAGAATCAAACTGGCATAGTTCGGGCAAATAAAATAAACTATTTTTTAGAACAAGACTCTTTTCCGCTGGCAAATACACTATTTCTGAAAACAAGACTCTTTTTATTTTTCTTTTTCAGTGACACCTAAAACAAACTATTTTGAGAATAAACTCTTTTTGTTTTTCTTTTCCATTGGCAAATAAATAAACTATTTTAAAAATAAAAACACCTCAAAAATCCGGCAGAGTATCGACACTATTTGGGCATTGGTTTTTCTAAAATAGGTAAATAGCTCTCTACACTGCTATTTCTCTTCTTTTTTTCCAACTTTTCCAGATATTCAAAGTTGGTCAGCATGCGAGTCTGAGACAAATAAATGTACACGCAACACGTAAGATGCATCAGGATGGTCTTTTTCATTTCAGGTTACCTGTCCTAGACGGACCCAACCCCTGTGTTGAGTCCCCTAAGTCATATGCACGTGATGAAAATAAGCTTTCTTACTGGGGATCCGGCATGAAGTCAGGTTATTCTAGGTTCAAAACCTGGGTATATGTTCTAGACAGTGTACCCGAGCGGATAACTCGAGTCGAGGAGGGGGCTACGTACCGGGAACCAAAAGGCCATCCGGCTTAGTAACTTGTCCGGCCTCTTTCTTATTTTAAGGTATAATACTAACATAATAGGGAGTCTCAACCAGTAAGCACATCCCCAGAGATGAGAAGAGAAGGGTTTCGTCACAATTTATATACAATTCAGATAATATCAAAACGGTAAAGCATTTAGCACATTTAGCATGAAACGTGTAGGAAAATCAGATAAAGCCAAATATAACAATTATTCTAAGCTCTAATTCTTAAACCCTGAACCGAAGTTCTGGGTTTGTGTCCCCAGCAGAGTCGCCAGAGCTATCACACCTCATTTTTACCTACCCCTGCAAGGGTATAAAGGAGTTTTTCCACTTAAATGACAATCGAAACGGGATTTATTATTAAGAAATTCAGAGTCGCCACTTGGGAGATTATGGTGTCCCAAGTCACTGGTTTAATCCCGAATCGAGGAAAAGTTGACTCTTTTTAGCAGTCCGCGAACCAGAAATTCGAATAAGGAATTCTGTTAACCCGGGAGAAGGTGTTAGGCATTCCCGGGTTTCGTGGTTCTAGCACGGTCGCTCAACTATCATATTTGGCTTATTTATTTGACTTTAGAACATGTTTTAACCTATGTGCTTTTTAAATTTGAACCGCTTTTATTGTTATTATTTTTAAAGAGAATTGCAACGTCGTGAAAACACATCTCGAACCACATCACATAAATACACCCGTAATTTTTGACACGTTTTAACTTTGTTGGGATTTGGATTTGGGTCACATAAATGTGCACCCGAGTTTAAGAAAGTAATATTATTAAATGCCGGGCCTAAAGTAACTAGAATATTATTAACTTTGCGGGAGGCCATGAAATTCGCTAAATGGTGCGTCCCGAGGTCTAGATATTTTTTATAGAAAACAATTAAGAGGGCCACACTATTTGTGATTTTATTTGCGCGCGGTGCACCTCATTTATTTTAAAGGCCATCTTAAAAGAGAAACTATTATTTTTCTATTGGGATTGTCTCTAAGAACTTAATTAATTACCATCACTAAATGAACATTATCGGAATCAGCCCAGGAACAGTTGTTAGCACAATGGGCTTCGAGGCCAGCCCATAAAAAGAGAATTGTGTCATTCCTGTTAATGTGAGTTACTTAACATTTGGGCCTCAGCACTACTAAAAGACCGGACCAGTAGGAAATGCCCTTAGCATTTTGGGCTTATGACTGGCCCAACAAAAATATTTGGACAAATACGCCTTGAGATCTCAGATCTCAGGGCCAGCTCGATGCCCAGTCCCAATGGGATTCAAATTTCCAGAACTGAACCCCGAACAAACACAAAGAAGCACATATCTAATGAGTCATACCATACGCATTTGAAACATTACGCTAATAAATGAGGGACATTAGATGATCAATATGATATTTGTGCGTTTGAACAACTGATTCCACAATGAGCTAAACACAAGGATCTACTAGTATCCAAAATGAAGCTAGATTATACACAAGATGTAATTACTAATTCTGAATGAAACTACTGGACTACTAGACTAGAGTAAATTATGATTTCCAGTCCAATTACGTTGATTCAAATGTCAACTCATAACCAAGCATAATGACCTTATTCAAATCACAAACATATGACTATTAGACTGATGACTTCGTATTTCAGACCAAAGGACTATTAGACCTATTCGAATTCACATGAAGTCCTGCTTCAATTACAAACTACATGTTGTATAGAATAATCTATGTGCAAACAATAAGTGTCCAATTTTTAATTACAATGTGTTCAAAAGGGAAATGATAGAAACCATCCTACAAATACAGAGAACTATTGAATGAAACTGCAATTCTAATGCACAAGCAGACACGTAAATGTAACAGATCTTCTAATCCTCTTATTTCCTTCTTCAAATTAGTCTTTCAGCAATACATAGGGATTCTAGAGAGGTATGTACCTGGAAATGCGTCGAAAAATAAGAAAATGAAGGATCAGCAGCAGTAAGCAACAAGCAACAGCTACTAGAATTCTAGAAGCAACAACGAAGCCAGTTTCAACAAGAAATGAACTCAAACAAAGCCAAAAATGAATTATAGAAGAGCTGCAACAGCAAACACCCAAAATAACTTGAATAAACCCAGACAAATTCGAAATCAACCAGTACAATCTCTAAAACTTCAGCAACCACTACACAAACTCTTCAAATCATTTTTCATCTAAGCTAGGACTCGAATTAACAGCTGAACTTGCAATTGATCTAAGGAATATCAAAAGAACAGTAATTTTTATGGAGTTTTCTGTAGTTTTTTTTTGTTTTTGGTTTTTGAAGAACTAGATCTAGAATTTTGGATTTGAAATTCAAATCTTCAGCTTTGTGAAAACATGTGGAAATCTGGGGTAAATTTTTAGATTGTGAAACTTGTAAAACAAGGCAGTATCTACTGCCTTTTATAGGCAAAAGTTAGGGCATCCCTCAGATTTTTCAGTTTTTCATTACAATCCTTTCTTAATTTTGATTTTTGCTTAAAAGTCCCTAAGGGGCTGACTTGTTTTTCAAGTTATCCTACTAAATTTCCTGGAATTCTAAATTAAACCCCATCTCTAATGTTCTAGGGAATTCTATTCAATTGTTACTACAATATTCCCTACGTAAACTACCCTTATTGCCCCTGCATTAATTCTGAAATTATTAACCTATGTTAACTAACCTAACCTTTCTAACTAACCATGATCCAAATAACTATTCTGCAAATTAATCAGCTAGAACCAAATTCAAACACAACTCTTAAATCAAAATTAACTACTGAATTCAAACTAAAAAAAAGAACAAAATCAATATAAAGAAAAAAAATTCAACATTGGCAAACAAAAGAAAAGTCCAAGAACTTACAGAATTACTAATCAATTTATCAACCTAAAACTAATCGAAAAATAAAATTACAGACCTAAACAAACTGATTACTGTCAAAAGGAAAAACAAACAAAGCAACACGAATGGATTAACCGAAAGAAATGAGAAGAGGAACTAATTTTAAACAAAGAGATAAGAGGAACTCACCTATGCAGGGTTGAACAAGACTAGGCTTCGATTCGAGTCCGAAAATGATGCTACACGTTGTTCTTCACCCCGAACAAATGGAAGCATGATTTTGTGACTCGAATAAGTTTATAGACTCAGAAAATTGGGGAAACATCGGCAGCTTCACACCTCTAAGGTTCTGCCATTTCTTTGATTTAAGATTCGATTAGTTCCGATGAGATTTGGAAGAAACCAATTAGGGGTTTAGGAAGAGCGGGGTGAGGAGAATATGCGGTGTAATTTTCGAGGGATTTGGAAGGTGGCGCCGCCATACACAGTGGAGGCGGTGCTAGGGTTTGGGTTATTTGGAGAGTTGGGGTGGGATTTGAAAGAAACTAAGTCTATATTCGGACTGGGGAGACGAAGAAGAGGCTATGGTGTAATTTTGGAGGGATTTGGATGATCGCCACCGCCGTGGGGCGATTTCCGGCGGCGGTTTCAGGCGGAGCCAACGAGGAGCGTCTTTGAGGTGAGTGGGGGTGAGAGAGAGATGGACTAGGGGGTAGGGGTTCCGACGGTTTTATATTAAACAACCCCAACTTCTGAACTATTGGATCTAGTATCCTAGACGACCCAGATTTGACGACACGAGACGACGTCATTTTGGGGACAGGGAGCTGGACCGGGTGGTTTTGTGTTTGGGCTGGACTGGACTGGGGAACGTGTTTAGGCAAGATTGGGCCCAAAAAATCAAGTGACCTGAGACATTTTTAATTTCTTCTCAATTACTCCCTTTCTTTTATTTAATTCAACCCTTTTCATTTCACTTCTTTTCTTTGATTTTTATTTTTATATTTTTTGTTTATATTCTTTCTAATTTTTTATTAAATGCCATATCAAAATAAAGACCTAAATTGACTCTAAAATTATACTACTTAATTTTCAAATACACTAATTCCTAATTTAAATGCAAACTAAGACAAATTAAAAGGATAAATGCAAAAGAACCATTTTGTTATTTTCTTTACTTTAAAGTAACTTAATTACTAATTAATCCTAAAATGTAAAATTAAACCCTAAATGCAAATGCCAAGTATTTTTTGTACTTTCCATCAATTAAAATACACAAACAAAATGCAAACAATTAACATAAAATGTCACAAAAATCCTCAAAATTGCAAAACAATGAAAGGAATCATTTTGTTTGAATTTCTGGGAACAATTCATATAGGGCAAAAATCACGTGCTCACAGTAAAGATGTTAGGAAAATATGGATTTATTTAGCAATTATAACACAGAGCAAGAAAACAGGTAACACCTTCTCAAATAATAAGGAGGTTCCAAGATTCTTCTACTTTTCATTATCTTATCGATTCGTATCAAGCCATGGAAGGCAATGTCAACATTTAGAAATTATTAGGCAACAGTGTGTGTGTGTGTGTGTGTATATATATATATATATCATGCCGAGGCGAAGACCCGATCCAACAGAAATAAACTGTGCACTTGCCGAGGGTCGACGGCGCTCCTATAGATGCATCCATTCAATCCGCCAAGGCGTTCGGCCCGTTCCATAAATAAACACGTACCCTGCTCGCGAATCATGCATGCAACGCAGGTACACATAGAGACACATGCTCAATCAGTCAATTAAGAACTTATCGGGGAATATTTATCCAAATAAAACCAGTTCTCCTTTAACAAATTTTAAGAAATGGAGTTTAATCCCTTTAGAAATTCATTTACTAGTTCAATGTGATTTAAGCAATTCAAGCTATCAATGAGTTCATAAATAATCCAAGTATAACATGTTTTTGGGTCCTAACTAACCGGACAATAACATAATAGTAGCTACGCACGGACTCTCGTCACCTCGTGCATACGTAGCCCCAGCAAATAAAAGCACATAATTAATTATTTCACCTATGGGGACAATTCCCTCTTACAAGGTTATAAAGGAAACTCACCTCGCTTCGAAGATCCATAACCGACATTCCACGCCCTTCCGAAGACTCTAGTTGACGCTCCATGCTCCAAAACTAGCCAACAGTTATGCAAATCCATTAATATATGCTCAATTATTTATTACAATCTAATTTATAGAAATTCCTAACTCCGATCGAAAAGTTGACCAAAATGTCATCAGGACCACGTGCCCGAAATCCGAAATTTTTCGAAGATAAAGATTGCCCATGACCTTAGGAACTCAAATATATAATTTTCACTAAATTCCATACTCAATATCATGGTTAAATTCCAAGAATATAATTTCTAGGTTTTTCCCTCAAACGCTAAGTTTTTCTACACAATTCATGCTTAAATCCATACATAATTGATGTATTTAACTTATAATAGGTGGGGATATCTTACCTTGTCGTTGATGACGAAAATCCCCTATTGAAGCTCCCCAAAATCGCCCATGCCAAGTGAAAAACGGGAGAAGAATGACCAAACCCCGAGTTTAAAACAACCTTCTGCCTCCAGCTATTTCCGCACATGTGCGGTTTAAATGCCGCATCTGCAGTCTCCCCTGGGCCACCCCCTTTTCGCTTCTGCGATGTACCTCCCGCAGATGCGGTCCTGCTTCTGCGGAACTCTGACCGCATCTGCGGTCCTCTCCAAGATACCCCTTCTGCTTCTGCGATTACCTCTTCGCAGATACGGTCTCGCTTCTGCAGAACCTTGACCGCATCTTCGGCCCTCAAGCCTTTGACCAAAATCCGCACCTGCACCTTTCTCGCCGCTTCTACGGCTCCGCACCTGCGGCCCCTCTTCCGTAGGTGCGATTATGACAGCAATCCTCAACCTTCCAAAAATTCCATTTTGATCCGTTAACCACCCAAAATCAACCTGAGGCCCCTAAGCCCCCAACCAATCATACCAACCAGTCCCAAAACACATTAAGGACTTGCTCGAGGCCTTAAATCACATCAAACATTACGAAAATCACGAATTGCACCCCAATTCAAGCTTTATGAACTTTAGAACTTCAACCATCTATTTCCGATGTTTAAACCCATCAGATCACGTCCGATTGACCCCAAATTTTGCGCAATAGTCGTATTCGACATTACGGACCTTCTCCAACTTTCGGAATTGGACCAACCCCGATATCAAAAAGTCCACCTCCGGTCAAACTTCTCAAAAACCTTCAAATTTCTATCTTTAGCTAAATGTCTCCAAAATGACCTACGGACCTCCGAATTCACTTCCGATCGCGCTCCCAACTCCAGAATCACCATACAAAGCTATTCTTAGACTCGGAATCCCAAACATACATCGATAATACTAAAATGCACTTCAAGCCAAAATTAAGAAATTTCTTCCAAAATGCTAACTTCCACAATATGCGCCAAAACACTCCCGGATTATCCAAAACCCGAACCGGGCATACGCTCAAGTCTGAAATCGTCATACAAACCTGTTGGAACCTTCAGATCCTGATTCCGAGGTCATTTACTCAAAATTCTAATACTAGTTCATTCTTTCAACTTTAAGCTTCCGAAATAAGAATCCTCCTTCCAAATCAACCCTGAACTTCCCGAAATTCAATTCCGACCACGCGTACATGTCATAATACCTGAAACGAAGCTGCTCAAGGCCTCAGACTGCTAAATAGAGTGCTAGAACTCAAAACGATCGGTCGGGTCATTACAATTGTTTAACGTAGCATTTAATGTCTTTAATTACTCATAATAGTCTTATTATGACAAAGGCAAGATGCATATCTCTCAAATAGCTATAAAAGAGAGATAGCTGATCAATTGTAGGAACACAAAACATTATTTGGATATACTTTGGTTTACTTATTTCTCTATTGATTATATTCATGCTATTCAAATTGCTTTCTTTTACACATTCTTTGGTTTATCAGTAACTCGTGTTGTTCTAAATTATAGCTTTAATCGAAATTCTATTTTTTGGTTAAACAAATTGATTCCGTTACCGAGAATCTGATAATCCATTCTATTTTAGCTTAACTTTCCTTGTTGCATCAACCATGTCAAACAACAATGACAACATTCAAGGAAATCAAGAAAACCAAACAAACAAACAACTTCAGGGAGATCCGCAGGACAATAACGTATTGATTCCTTCTCCACGAGGCTCCCCACAGCGGTCTCGTGAAGGTACTCTTGATGGATCTCATGCAGATGGACAGGCTCAATTTGAAAATGTTGAAGCTATGGATGAGGCTTTGTAAAAACTTATTGCCTCACATGTCAATAAAGCTCTTTAGGCTTTTGTTAGCCAATTACTTGCTGCACCACCTATACCCACTCCAAATAACAATACTCTCGAGAACCATCGTTCTAGGCTTGTTAATTCAGGTAGTGGTGGAACCCCCAGCGAATCAAAGGAGGGAGAACCAGGTAACTTGGTTAATTCTAATTTACAAAATTTAGTACTAACATTGCAGAAACATCTCAAGGTTCAAAGTGACCACATAGAGCAAATACCCGGGGTACCACTCGTGATTAAAGGGGTAGATATGGATAAATATTCACAACAACCCTGGAAGCCAAGTGTTGCTTCCCTCCCAATTCCAAATAAGTTCAAAATGCCTGATATTCCAAAATATGATGAAACAACATATCCACGAGACCACGTGACTGCATTCACAATAGGCGTAAAAGGTAACAATTTGACCAAGCAGGAGATTGAATGAGTATTAGTCAAAAAATTCGGTGAAACACTCACTAAGGGAGCGCTAACATGGTATTTCACTTTTACCTGAAAATTCAATAAATTCTTTTACTAACCTTGCAGATTCTTTCATCAAAGCACACTCGGGAGCTCAAAAAGTTGAAAAAAGAATGGAAGATATTTTCAAGATCAAGCAAGGAGACTCAAAATTGCTTAAGGAATTTGTGGACAGATTCCAACGTGAAAGAATGACATTACTGCGTGTAGCTCCCCTCCCAATTCCAAAGAAGTTCAAATGCATGATATTCCAAAATATGATGGAACAACAGACCCATGAGACCACGTGACTTCATTCACAACAGGCGTAAAAGGCAACGATTTGACCAAGCAGGAGATTAAATCAGTATTAGTCAAAAAATTTGGTGAAACACTCACTAAGGGAGTGCTAACTTGGTATTCTCTTTTACCTAAAAATTCAATAAATTCTTTTCCTGAGCTTGCAGATTCTTTCATCAAAGCACACTCAGGAGCTCAAAAAGTCAAAAAAAGAATGGAAGATATTTTCAAGATCAAGCAAGGAGACTTAGAATTTCTTAGGGAATTCGTGGATAGATTCCAACATGAAAGAATGACATTACCACGTGTACTTGATAATTGGGAAACTATAGCATTCACAAGAAATTTGAATGAAAAGAGCTCAAAAGCTACGAGGTGACTCAAGGAAAGCATTCGCGAATTCCCAGCTACAACGTGGAATAACATTTACAACAGGTAAACTACGAAGCTGAGGATAGAAGAGGATACTGTTCCACGATTTCAAAAAGAAGAAAAGGCAAGTTCGAGACATGTGGAAACCGAAAAAAGATTCGATAAAAATAGGTACTAGCCATACATGGGGCCTACAGGAAAAGACTCATTGTCAAAGAAAGAGAATCAAAGGTATGATCATAGATCAAGGAATAGAGAGTCAGGTTCTTTATCGACATTTAGGAACGATCGAAACACTCATGAGTCACGAGATGATGATAGAAATTTGAAGGCAAGATTTGGCGGTTACAATTTCAATATGAGCACCTCCGAGCTTGTTGCTTTCTTGAGAAGCATGGAAGATAAAGTACGATGGCCAAAAGAGATGAGGTCGAATCCAAACAGGCACAATCCTGATCATTGGTGCGAGTTTCATAATGATCACGGGCATAAAACGGTAGACTGCAGGTTTTTACAAGGTGAAGTTGATCATCTATTAAAATAAGGGTATCTCACTGAGTTATTCAGTGAGAAAGGTAAACAAGCTTGCATGAAGAATAGACAGGGCCCCCCCTAAACCACCTTCTCCTTAAAGAACCGTCAATGTTATAAGCGGGGATGAAGACATCAATGGCGTATCGTACACCGCAGCTAATAAAATTTCCAAAGTTACAATTACTCGAGGGAAACGGGTACAACATGTCTTAAAGGAAGACAACATTACATTTGAAGATGCAGATGCAGATGGTGTATTAACCCCTCACAACGATGCACTGGTAATATCTCTAATTGTACATGATATTAATGTGAAACAAGTTTTGATTGATCCAGGAAGTTTCGTGAATATTATTTTGCTAAGAGTATTACGTGAGATGCAAGCTGAAGATAGTATAATACCAAAAGGGCATACTCTGTCTGGATTTGACAATTCTAGTGTTGTGACGAAAGAAGAGGTAACACTCATCACATTTGCAGAAGGAGTCGTAAAAGATACAAAGTTTCAGGTAGTAGATATGGAGATGGCTTACAATTTGATTCTGGAGAGACCATGGATCTATAAAATGGATGTTGTTCCTTCAACCTTACAACAAGTCATTAAATTTCCATCACCGTGGGGAATACGTCTAATTTGTGGGGATCAACATACATCCAGGAGCATCAACTCCGTAGCAAACACGAATATGAAAAGTGAAGAAAAATACAATCACAGAAAATAGTTGAGGGCACCATAACACAAACCTCAACTGCACAGGGGCAAACAGATGTGGATTCAAGGCTTGATACCATTCAAGAACCAGAAGAGAATGAAAATATCAAAACAACAATTGAGGAGTTGGAGCTTGTTGTATTATTTGCTCAATGGCCTAATAAGAAAGTCTACGTTGGGGTCAATCTTATCCAAGGCATGAAAGGTAAGTTAATTGCATTTTTGAAAACTAACGTGGACTGTTTGCTTGGTCCCACTTTGACATGACAGGAATACCACCGAAGGTAATGAGTCAAAAATTAAATGAAGACCTGTCATACCCTCCTGTCAAACAAAAGAAAAGAAAGCAAGGAACATTCAAGAATTAGGTGATTCAGGAAGAAGTTCAAAAATTGTTGATGATTGGATCCATTCGTGAGGTAAAGTATCCTAATTGGTTAGCCAATACTATTGTAGTTCCAAAGAAGAATGGTAAGTGGCGGGTTTGTGTGGATTATACAAACCTAAATAAAGTCCGCCCTAAGGATTCTTTTCCACTACCGCATATAGATCAACTAATTGATGCTACTTCAGGGCATGAACTACTAAGTTTTTTAGATGCATATTCATGGTACAATCAAGTCAAAATGGATCCAGCAGATGAAGACAAAACTCCATTTATAACAGATAGGGGACTTACTGTTATAAAGTAATGCCTTTTGGTCTCAAAAATGCTGGAGCAACATATCAGAGGCTGGTTACTAAAATGTTTCAAGAACATTTGGAAAAAACCATACAGGTTTATATAGATGATATGCTCGTTAAGACTCAATATTCGAGAGATCACATATTTTGTCTGATACATTTCAAATTCTATGCAAATTTAATATCAAATTAAATCCCGAGAAATGTGCATTTGGTGTTTCGTGAGGTAAGTTTTAGGTTTTCTTGTTTCTAACTGTGGTATTGAAGTGAATCCCGCATAGATTAAGGCCATTAACGAAATCCCTGATATACTTTCAAGTAAGAAAGAAGTGCAGAGATTGACAGAGAGGATTGCATCATTGGGAAGATTTATTTTTAAATCATCAGAAAAGTGCTTTAAATTCTTTTTAGCTCTTAAAAGCAAGATCATTTTGAATGGAATGAAGAATGTCAACAAGCACTCAAAAGTTTGGAAATGTACTTATCAAATCCACCATAGCTTGCAAAAGCAAAGGCTGGGGAAAGATTACTCATTTGCCTTGCTGTTTCAGAAATAGCGGTAAGTGATGTTCTAGTCAGAGAAGACCAAGGTAAGCAATCGCAGATCTATTATGTTAGTAAATATTTATTAGATACGGAGACACGGTATCGTCAATTAGAAAAGCTTGCACTTGCATTGATCATGACATCAAGGAAATTAAGACCTTACTTTCAGTGTCATCATATTGCCGTAGTAACTACTTATCCCTTACGTAATATACTACATAAGCATGAGTTATCAGGTAGGCTGGCTAAGTGGGCTATAGAATTAAGTGAGTATGAAATCACGTACCAACCTAGAACTGCTATAAAATCTCAATTGTTACCTGATTTTGTAGCTGATTTTAGCCAGGGGATGCAATTAGAAGCAGAAAAAGAATTGCAGGTTTTTAATGGAGCTAACCCAAGAACTTGGAATTTATTCACTGACGGTTCATCTAACATAAAAGGTGCAGGTTTAGGGATTGTTTTGGTACCACCTACGGGTGAAACCATTCGACAAGCTATCAAATGTCATTCTATAACTAACAATGAGGCAGAGTATGAGGCTGTGATTGCAGGTTTAGAATTGGCACAAGAACTTGCCATAAATCAAATTATAATCAAAAGCGATTCACAACTTGTGGTTAATCAAATGCTAGGGAATTATACAGCCAGGAAAGCAAGGATGCAACAGTATTTAGAAAAGGTACATGAATTGATAAAGTAATTTCAAACCTAGAAAGTTACACAAATACCAAGGGATAAAAATGTTGAAGCGTACGCCTTAGCTAATCTCGCATATGTGGTTGACGTGGCAAGTGATGCAAATGCCTCAGTTATTCATTTGTTTCATTTAGTTCTTGACCCCAGCAAGAATGAGGTAAATTTTAATAATTTAACTTGGGATTGGAGGAACGATATTGTTGCTTTTTTGCAGTATGGTACCGTCCCTGATGATAAGAAAAAAGCTCATGCGCTTTGAAAAAAGGCTGCTCGGTACTGCTTAAAGCAAGGCAATCTATATCATAAAATGTTCGGTGGTCCCTTAGCCAGATGACTCTGACCTTCTCAATCGGAGTACGTAATGAGAGAAATACACGAGGGGCACTGTGGAAATCACGCCAGAGGAAGATCACTGGTAAGAACCCTAATTAGGGTAGGGTATTATTGGCCCAAAATGGAAGAAGAAGCAGAAAGTTTTGTGGCAAAATGCGATAAATGTCAAATGTATGGTAACAATATGCATAGACCTGCAGAATTATTACATCCAGTCATCGCACCATGGCCATTTCTGAAATGGAAAATGGATATCGTGGGTCCATTACCTCAAGCAAAAGGACAGGTAAAATTTTTGCTCGTACTCACTGATTATTTTACTAAATGGATAGAGGCAGGAGCATTCAAACAGGTGCGAGAAAAAGAATTTAAAGATTTCATTTGGCGGAATATCATATGCTGATTTGGTGTACCAAAGGGGATCGTGTGTGATAATGGCCCTCAGTTTATAGGAGCTCAAATCACGAAATTTTTTCAAAGTTGGCAGATTAAAAGAATTACGTCTACACCTTATCATCCGGTGGGTAATGGGCAAGCAGAATCAACAAATAAAGTCATTATCAATAATTTAAAAGTGTTTAGAAGAGTCAAAAGGAAATTGGCCAGAAGTGCTACCTGCTGTTTTATGGGCATATCGCATAACAACAAAAACAAGTACAGGAGAAACACCATTTTTATTGGTTTATGGAGCAGAAGCTTTAATTCCTGTTGAGATAGGAGAGCCAAGCACACCGTTTATGTAGGCAACAGAAGAATCTAATGATGAGGAAATGCGTGTAAATCTTGATTTACTTGAAGGAAGAGAGAAGCTGCACTAATAAGAATGGCAACACAGAAGCAGGTCATAGAACAGTATTACAACCGGAAAGCACGCCTCTGATTCTTCAAAATTGGGGACCTCGTGCTTAAAAAGGTTTTTCAATCTACGAAGGCAGCTAACGCAGGAAAATTAAGTCCAACATGGGAATAACCCTATAGAATTCATGATATTTCAGGTAAATGAGCATATGAATTGGAAACAATGGATGGCAAAATATTAGCTTCACATTGGAATACTATTCATTTGAAGAGATAATACTTCTAACAAATGCCCACGGTCAGGTATCTTTGTTTCAAATATTTTTTAATTGTTAAAATTTTACTAACAATTTATAGGCAAAAAGCTAGCCCGTACTAAATGATGAGTCATGACCTGTAAGGCACGTGGAAAACATTAAACTTCTCGACCTAGGGTTACAAACATTTGATAGAAATACAAACGGGTTAAGCAGTCTTCATCTATAGTCACACCTCCGAGTCTCGTGTGTTTTTCCTTTTTTAGGGAAAGGACCAAATGAGAGGAATAATCAAGTGCTCGAGGCTTCATACTTCAACACTCAAACACTTGGGGGACTACATAATATACACATGCATGCGTATAAAGTCAAAGAAGATTGAGAAAAATCAAAGATTAAGCCTGAAAAGTTCACTCATTGAATAAGACAAGTGCAGAAGTCACGAGCCAAGGCCAAAGAAAACCTTATTATGTTTAGGGTAAAGGCTATGTACTGAAACGGGTTATAAATAAAAATCATGTGTTTATTATTTTTTCTTTTTTAAATCTGTTATAAGAAAAACAGTTACGAGAAAGTTATAGATGTAATTCAAATACATGTAAAGTGACTATTCAAAACTAGACAAGGTTCAAATAAAAGCTTGTCAAAGTTATTTCAAAGAAACATGTGTGTTCCTATTTCTTTTATCGTATTTTAACACCATTATGAAGTTGAGACATCTTCTTCATTAAGTGTCGAAATATAAAAGGGCCCTCTTTTATAAAATTCATGTTTAATTTAGTTATTCATGAAGACAATAGAAGCATTTTCTAAGAATAAAAATGCAGATTATTCTATAAGCCCTTAGAATTAAAGGCAAGAATAAATTAAATGGAAGTTCAAGATAATAACGAGAAAACTTCTAAAATATTAAAAAGCTTAAGACTAAGTAAGAACATAGTCATAGGAACTGCAAATTGTTTATACATACCACCCCATAAAAGGTTTGGGGACTTAAGTTTTCAAAAGCAAACTCTCAAATGAAACCAAGGGTTTTAAACATAATCTTCCAAAAAGGTACCTGAAGAAAAAGAAAAAAGAGGAGAGAATTCAAACAACTTAAACTTATCACTAGGAAGATGAGGGAACTGAAAAAGGTGCATCAACAACAACGGGATCAACTTGGCTTAAAACAGAGGGATCAGCTTGGCTTGCAGCAACAGGCTCGACTGGGCTTGAAAGAGTTGGGATACCCGTATCAGCTTCAACATTCACAGAAGCTTCGCCCACGGGAGAAGGAAAATCTTGAGTTTGCTGAGCTATCTCAATAGTTTTATTGATCTTAGCCAACTCAGACTCTAAGTTGAAATTTTCTTGGCCAGCTTCAATTAGGGTATCACGGCGTGAATTCAAAAACGCCCAACTTACTTCTATAGCAGACTTATCCTCAAGGATCTCGTAATCCCTTTCCCAGTCAGTAATCTCGCTCTTCAACTTCTCATTTTTAGCTAAGGCAGATGTGTAGGAGGCTTGAACAGAGGCATCGAGTTTTCCAAAGCACAAAACTTATCAAAAGAAACTCGGAGGTCTTCTTGTGCTTGTGTCAAACTTTGCATGAGCTCCCCGGCATAAGCTTCTTTTTCACTTAAGAGAGCCTTTAACTCTATGTTCTCTTTACTAGCCTTGGATAGCTTCTCTGAGAAGGAAGTTTCAAGATGAACTCTTTCCTTATCTTCTTGACTCGAAGAAGCCTTTACAATCCCCAATTCCGAAGTCAAGGCCCGCACCTGCTGCTCCAAGGTACTCTTACTCTCTTCCAAATATTCCACATCAATTTGCAAACTTTCGTACTGTTCCTTCCAGTTGAATGCCTCTAGCTGAGAATCACGTGCAATCTACTCTGAGGAGGTAACTCTTTTCATCATCTCTGTGCCGATAAGATTGGCCTAAAAAGGGAAATAAGAATCCCAAGATTGAAAAAGCATAAAGTAAAGAAAAAAGAGAGAGAAGATGAATACCTTCAAAGTGGCATGCATAATATCATTCTTCAACGTCAATGAACTGTGGCTTTGAAGCTTGTCTTTTTCGATTAGGCCAATTAAAGGCTCTAACCATGCATCCGATTGACCAAATTTCCTCAAAAGACTGCTCTTAGCAGGAACTTCAATTACTACCCTCCTCATAGCAGCGCTCCTATTTGAAGAGCCAACTTCAATATGATGAATGATTGGAGGAGGAATTGTCAAAGGAGGGGTAGTAGAAGAAATGAAAACATTTTGAGAAGGAACAGGAACAACTAAGGTTAGCAAGGAAGGAGTCATAGACAAGGGAGTCGAAAAAAATCTAAGGGTGTTTCATTTAAAACGGGCCCTAAACCTTCACTGCTAAACCCGCTAATAGAAAGATGTTCAATGGACTCACGAGTATCTAGGGGAGCATCATCATCATCACATATGGGAATCACCACTGGGGCCTCATCAGGCTCGGTAAAAGGAATAGAACGGCGGGAGAGGGGTGCTTCATTATCAGAAATGACGTGTTTTCGAGCTCAAGGCCTTCTCACCAAAGAGCCCCCGTCTTCCTCTTCTTTAGAATCTTCTTATTCAATAGCTTTTCTATTTGATTAAGTACCCACGACTATTTCTTTAGCCCTCTCTAAAGAGAAACGGGTTCCTGAAGAGATGCGGGAAGCCATAATCGCCTCGGCAGTAACTCCCCGAATAGCAGAACCTGATAAAAAGAAGGATTGAAATTAGTGTAAAAAAAACATTATATGAAAAATGAAATAATATAAAAACTCTTACCATGAGTTTTTGCTTTCTAGCCAAATCGGTTAGAAAATGTCTTCCAAGACCTACCATCCATTGGTGTAGTCTTTAGTTGTGACGACTCGGCACATCGTCACGTCGTCACGTGAGTTACCGCCCGTTTTCCCTTTATTGTGTTGCTTCATGTTTCTATATCAGTAATAGAGTCTATCGGGTGTAATTGAATAGGTTCTGGTTGAAAATAAGGCATATAGCCTCTTAGAA
>MU732425.1:87451-113107 GCA_026770625.1 Nicotiana glauca
ATATATATATATATATATATATATATATATATATATATATATATATATACACACACACACACAGTGGCGGAGCCAGAAATTATACAAAGGGGTGCCAAAATAAAAAAATTTGCTGCTATCGGGAATGGAACTTGCAACCTCGTGTAAATTTTGACACTCCTTGACCATTGCACTAAAAGTTTATCTTGTATCAAGGGGTGTCAACCCCTTGTATATATTCAATTTTTTTAAAAAAAATACCTATTTACATAGATACACACACACACTCTCTTTAAATACACAAAAGCACTCGGATACATTAATGATACATTGAGAATACATTTAAAAATACATGATACACTCTAAATACATGGTGCACACACACATTACACATACAAAATGTGTATGTATTTATATAAACTATGTTTAAATATTAGAAAATACATATTTGTCTAGAATTTTGATACATTGTATAGACAGATTATACACTCATGATATAAAATACACTCGGGATACACTCCATATACATTTTTGATGCACAAGCACACTCAAGATAGGCTCAATATACACTAAGGATACACTATCATACTTAGGATAAAATATATATACATTGCAAAGTAATATATGTACAACCTTTCTACAAAACTATAATACATTAAAACTATCATGTATGTACAGCTTAATGCATACATATACTCACACACACATGTTGCACTCAATATAAATTAAGGATACACTGTCGAACTTAGGATACAATATATATACAATATTTATATATTGCAAAATAATATATATACAACTTTTCTACAAAATTATATATATACCAATATTACATAGTATTAAAAAAAAAAGTAAAAGTAAGAGAGAGCAAAAAAGGTGTTAGAATTAAAAGAATTGGGAAAAAAAGTAAAAAAAAATATAGAAAGAGTAAAAAAGTCAAGTGTGAATACATAAGAAAGAGAAAACAATTTGGTGTTGGGATGGAAGAAGATAAAAAAGTTGTATCAAAATTTACTTTTGTCTTTTATCGATTGATTTTATCCAATGAGCTACAATTACATATTAATTTTATCCGACTGAAAATTTAGAATTCCGTGCAAAACTTTGGGCATAATAATTTTTTTCGATGGCCATACAAGGTAGTTTTCTCATCACAAAACCTATTAACTCTGTTACCCAATTGAGCCATTTTGTCAAATGGAAGCTGAAACAGATGCATCCAAAATGATCCATTTTAGCCCAATGTTGACAACCATATGCTGAAGTTCACAACTAGCCGATTTACAACAAGTATTTGAAAATTCATAGTTTCAAAATTATTTGATATGAAGTTATTTTCTTACGCGAAAATAATATTTTAAATAAAATTATACCCAAAGTAGATGCAAAAAAACTACTTCTTCTTCGCTTCTTCTTCAATTTTTAAAAGCCAACAACAACAACAACATATTCAGTAGGATTTTTTACAATCCAAACTCCAATATATTATGTCGGATTATCCCATGTTATAACTACAGTATCACTGGCAATTACAAGTGGTGTGATGACTTCTTTTTCTTTTACTGCTAATGCTATTTGGCTTTAAAATGTCAACATTCGAACATGTAATCAGTGGTGTATACGGTCGAGATCGGGCGTGTCTATTGCACGACAGATCGGGATTGAAATGTGATGGGATGAAGATTGACCCCGGGTTCCATCGAACCAAGGTACGAGGTCAGAATGCTCGTTCTCGAGAACATCGAGTCCATGACTCCATAATCAACTTTGGTCCCGAATGAGCTCGAGGAAACATTGCCAGACAGAATAACGGAAGGCGAAATATCCGTATCCGGTCAGGTATCACGGCGAAAATCTCGGCACGTATCAATGAGAAACCAACTAATTATACCTTTTATCGAATTGTACCTAAAGTGGGACTACCCCACTATATAAAATGAGTCTGATTATTTGTAAGACACATTGTTACACGCATCCCAAGGCAATATAATATTATTTTCTTTCTGTAAGCTACTGTTCTTCTGTGTCTGATATCGTTTGAATTGCATCCAGTCCAAGTAAGATTTACTTTACAAGGCTATAACTGTCCAAGTCATACAGTTTGAATTTACTTTATTATTTTTCGCTTTAATTATAATTCAATTTATCGCTTTGGGTCAAATTAATCTACGTATCCTTAAAACCACTTTATAAATTTAATTGTTATCCGATTTTGAGGTAAACAGTTTGGCGCCCACCGTGGGGCTAAGGATAATAGTGGTTATTTGATACAAACTTCCAGAACATATACTATTTTATACTTGTTCTTTGAAGTGTCTCTGATTTCAGGTTTAAGCTCAAGATGTCAAACTCAAAATTAGCACCTCTACCTGTCAACAACGAGTCAGGCCACCATTGTGAGAATAATAATACAGCGCCCGGTAACGAGGTACCACCCGTTGACCCGTCGGAATTCCAGTTACGGACCCCTTGATGCTAACTCACATGTGGCTATCGACACAAGCCTCCCTGGTGACCCAGAGAATAACATCCGTGGTGGAGCTCGGTTGATAGCTCAGAATACTCAAAACAACGGAGGAGACGAGATCAATCTGCGGATGATCTTCGAAATGTTACAGGCTCAACAGGCAGCGATAACTCAGTTACAGAACCAAAGCTGCGCACCGAGCAAAATTGAACCCGATCCATCTCTAGAGATCACCCGCATGGAGGAATTGGTTGCGGAGAGGTCGAATGAGAACAAGTCGGGTACCAACCGTGAGATCATAAAAATGCTTGATGAGCTGACGAAATAGATAGAATCAGGGGAGAAGAAAATCGAAGCAATCAACAAAAAGTGGAAACCTACAGTTGACCAGATCCGGGGAACACCGCCGATACTGAAAGGCTTGGATTCTAAGAAGTTTGTACACAAACCTTTCCCTCCGAGTGCGTCTCCAAAGCCGATCCCTAAAAAATTCCACATGCCCGAGATTTCTAAGTACAATGGGACGACATGGATTCTTTCGCTTGGCCATCATGAAATGACAGGGATCTCACCGTAGATAACCACTCACAAGCTGAGCCTGGACACAAAATTCCACCCGGTCAAGCAGAAAAGAAGACCCCAGTCCAAAATCAAACATGCTTTCATCAAGGACGAGGTATCTAAACTCCTTAAAATAGGATCCATTCGGGAGGTAAAATACCCGAATTGGTTAGAAAACGTCGTAATAGTCCCTAAAAAGGGGAAAAAATTAAGAATGTTTATAGACGATAAGGATTTGAATAAGGCGTATCCCAAAGACTCTTTCACTTTTCCCAACATTGATCGCATGATTGATGCCACGTGCGGCCATGAGATCCTCAGTTTTCTCGACGCCTATCCCCAGTACAACCAAATACGGATGAACCTAGATGATCAGGAAAAAACCTCTTTCATCACTAAGTACAACACATACTGTTATAACGTAATGCCATTCGGATTAAAAAATGCCGGTGCCACTTATCAACGCCTAGTAAATCAGATGTTCGAAGAACAAATAGGGAAATCAATGGAAATTTACATTGATGATATGTTGGTTAAGTCTCTGTGAGCAGAGGATCATTTAAAGCATTTGCACGAAACCTTCAGCATATTGAAGAAGTACAATATAAAGCTAAACTCGGAAAAATGCGCGTTCGGAGTCGGATCAGGTAAATTCCTCGGGTTCATGGTATCCAATCGGGTATCGAGATCAACCCAGACAAGATCAAAGCCATCAAAGATATCATGGTCGTAGACAATAAGAAGACCTTGCAAGGATTAACCGGGCGTATAGCCGCCCTGGGGTGATTCATCTCGAGATCCTCAGATAAGAGTCACCGATTCTTTTCTCTTCTAAAGAAGAAGAACATCTTTTAGTCGACCCCGGAGTGCCAGTGGGCCTTGGAGGAACTCAAGCGGTATCTATCGAGCCCACTACTTCTTCACACACCGAAGGCAGACGAACCACTATACATGTACTTGGTGGTATCAGAGATAGCGGTAAGTCGAGTCCTATTCCCGAAAGAACAAGGTATGCAGTTTCCAATTTACTATATTAGTAGGAATCAAGGTGAGGCCGAAACAAGGTAACCTAACCTAGAAAAATTGGCGCTCGCTTTGCTAAGCGCCTCCAGGAAATTGAAACCATATTTCCAGTGACATCCCATATGTGTTGTGACAACTTACCTGTTGCAAAATATAATGCATAAATCCAAACTCTCGGGACGATTGGCCAAATAGGCCGTGGAAATCAGCAGGTACAATATTGAGTATTGACCCCGGACAACCATTAAATCTCAAATTTTGGTAGATTTTGTGGCTAACTTTACGCCGACCCTAATACCTGATGTCAAAAAATAATTGTTGGTAAACTCGGGGATGTATTCGGGGATCTGGGCCCTATTTACAGATGGCGCCTCGAACGCAAAAGGTTTCGGACTTGGCATCATATTGAAGCCACCCACAAGCAATGTAGTTAGACAATCTATTAGAACTGTGAAATTGACTAACAACAAGGCCGAATATGAGGCTATGAATGCAGGTCTAAAACTAGCCAAAAGCTTAGGGATGGAAGTGATCGAAACTAAGTGCGACTCCCTCCTTGTGGTGAACCAAGTTAATGGGACATTCGAGGTCAGAGAAGAACGAATGTAAAGGTACCTAGATAAGTTGCAGGTAATATTACACTGATTCAAGGAGTGAACTTTGCAACAGGTGCCTCGGGATCAAAATAGCAAGGCCGATGCCTTGCAAACTTAGGGCCGTCGGTCGAGGATAACGAGTTCAACTTGGGGGAAGTCATACAACTTATGAGATCGATAGTGGAAGAAGGTCACGCTGAAATAAACTCTACAAGCTTGACTTGGGATTGGAGAAATAAATTTCTATAATTTTTGAAGACTGGGAAACTGCCCTCGGATCCAAAAGAATCGAGGACCCTACGTACAAAGGTAGCCCGATTTAGCTTGTCCGAAGATGGAACCTTGTTTAGAAGAACATTCGATGGCCCACTAGCAACATGTTTAGAACCAGGAGATGCCGAGTACGTTCTGAGGAAAGTTCACGAAGGAACCTACAGAAATCATTCAGGTGCCGAATCATTGGTTCGAAAGGGGCGCAAAAGAGTTTGTACAAAAATGTGATGAATTTCAAAGACACGTTCTGATGATTCATGAACCCGGAGAGCTCTTGCATTCAGTTTTGTCACCATGACCGTTCATGAAGTGGGGAATGGACATCATTGTTCCCCTTCCATGGGCATCCGGTAAGGCTCAATTCATATTGTTTATAAATGACTATTTTTTTAAGTGACTTGAAGCCCGGCATACGAGAAGGTCAGGGAGAAAGAAGTCATCGACTTCATTTGAGACCACTTCATATGTCGGTTTGGAATGTCGTCCAAAATCGTGTGTGACAACGGGAAACAATTTATCGGCAACAAAGTGACCAAATTTCTTGAAGACCATAAAATTAAAAGGATCACGTTAACACCTTATCACCCTAGTAGGAACGAACAAGCAGAATGGACCAACAAAAGCATACTCCCAAACCTTAAAAAATGGTTAACTGACGCCAAATGAAAATTGAAGAAAATCCTACCCGAAGTCCTATGGGCATATCGTACGACATCGAAGTCTAGTACCGGGGCCACTCAGTTCTCGTTGGCTTACAGTGCTGAAGCTCTAATACTGGTCGAAGTTAGTGAACCAAGTATCAGATTCTGATATGCTACGAAGGAATCGAACAATGAGGCCATGAGTACGAGCCTAGAACTATTGGATGAAAGGCGCGAAGCCGCCCTTGTCCGGTTGGTTGCCCAAAAGCAGCGGATAGAGAGATACTACAATTGAAGGGCCAACCTCCGGCACTTTAATATCGGGGACTTAGTACTAAGGAAGTTCACACTAAGCACCCGAAACCCGAACGAAGGGAAGTTGGGACCGAATTGGGAAGGACTATACCATATTATCGAGATCACCAGATAGGGATCCTATAAACTCGAAATAATGAAGGGCGAGCAATTATCGAATAACTGGAACATAACTCACTTGAAGCGATACTACTGCTAAGGTACGACCAAATTTAATTCCTTTTTACTTATTTTTGAACTAACACTTGCAGGTAATCAACAAGAAGTGGTACAAATTTTAGGTATGAAAGCACGGTTGCACTCGTTTTCCCTTAAATCGGTTTTGTCCCAAATGGGTTTTCCAGCAAGGTTTTTAACGTTACAACAGTGGATCATGCTAACTTAGAATAGATGGTCGGTCATGAATCGGTTTCAAAGATTGCATCAATAGTATCTGAGGCTTCTCTCTATGATCAACCTCGAATACTGGGGGGAATTACTCTCGGATATCGACTTTAGCAAGAAAAGAAACTTAGTGATTGAAGGGTCTTGATATGTAGGATTTATTGTAAGGGCCAAACGGTCAAATGAAACGTGCCCATATAGATTGCTCTAGCTTTGGAACAAAGCATGTATGCATGTATAACTATTTACACAAGGATACAAAGAAGTCTCTCCCTTGCGGATAAATATTTTGCCCTTTTAAAATTTTTCTTGCATTTGTCAAGGAACCGATCCCCTAAAGATATCGAGCCCAAGGGCCACCTGAATCCGAGTTCGAACAATCACTCTCACTCAGGGACTACCGTCCAAAAACAAACTCGGATGGTCCAGCTATCAGAGCTCGGGGCATAAGACCTATCAGGAAACGCCCGAATCTTAAAGTCCACTGCGATCCCCACTCAGGGACTGTTATCCTAGGCAAGCCCGGATAACTCGAGGAGACCAGCCCACTGGGTGACACCCGAACTAAAAAGGCCACGACCAAATTAAATTGGCTCGGAGACATCCGAGACCCGTAACAAAAGTAGTAAGGCCTTAAAATTTCTTAACCGATTCTAAAAGATACCCTCGTCAGACTATAATCTAAGAAAGTATAATTACTTTAGGAAAAAAATTTGCTCACGCCGAAACCCAACGATTCCTTAAAAATAAAATAATATTGAAGGCAAGGCTTGATCAAACCTTCGAGCATAACCTAACTATTTCATGCAAAGGCATTTTAATCTTTGCAAATATAAATGACATAGCAAAGAACTTAGAAATTGCTGAAGGGGAAAAAGGCTTTATATACATATCAAAAAAATTTTACAAGAGCCAAAACGACCTCGATGCAAATTTTTTACAGAGGCCAAACGGCCCCAACCAAAGGGTTAAACGAAAAGTAGAAAACAAAAAACATTTACAAAGAGCCTAAGCGGCCTAGTCCTTATTGGGGCCGCCTCATCACCCTCGGACTCGCCCAAATTTACGGATTCTTCATCATCTTTAGGATAGACCAGATTTTTAGCCTCGGCTTCAAGCTTTTTAGCACTCTTATTCTCAGTTGATAAGTCGAAATCATGAGTATGAATTTCATCAAGGGTTTCCCTTCGATATTTCCACTTAGAGTGCTTGATGATGTCTTTAGCTCGACCTGAGCCGCCTCGGCATCAGCTTTATAAACAGCCACCATCTCGTTGGCATCATTTTTAATTACTTTGGTTTCCGACTTAACCGTTTCAAATTCATTGGCCAAATTTTCTCGATCAGAGACGGCCAAATTCAACTGAGACTGGAGCTCCTCGATCTTCTTGGCCTGCACCAAGGACTTCTCCTTTACAGCACGAAGCTGGACCTCAGCTGAAGTCAGTTGTGCCCAGGCGGTCTCCTTTACTGAGGCCAGGTGGTCCTTGTTCTTTTTCCATTTTTCGGCCTCGGCCTTTACAATATCTACCCTTGCTTGGAGATGTCCGATCTGGTCAAGTTTCTATTGGAATTGCGGGTTCGGACCATTATCCACTGTATCTGAATCATCGTCACTAACCTCAAAAGCCCTGCTTACCTGCTCGACCAGGTTAGCATGCTCCTTACAAGCTGGCTCTAGCTCAGCTTGAAGTTTCTTGACCTTCCCCTCACGTTGCTCAGTGAGAAGTTTGTAAGTATCCCTCTTCTCAATGAACACTCGTGTCTCGGCCTCATATTAGTTGAACTCTTATCGATATTGAAGAAAATTCTTGTGATGAAGCATCGAGGCCTACAAACACAAAGGAAAAAGTTACAATCTTTTATGACTTAATCTAAGTACATAACAAAAGTCGTCAAGAGGCATTAAAAGTTACTCGGTTTAGCTCCTATTGGGATTCATTGAACAGGTAGGACACCTCTACCTCGTTCATCTTTGCTTTATTCTCTTCGGTCACCAGGCACCGAATATTACTTGTAACCCCCATGGGGGCATAAAGGACCCGGGCATCCTCCGGAATAGACATAATAATCGACCGCTTCCGTTCAGGATCTACACTCGGAGCTAGGAACCGATTTACTAGTTTCGGGCTTGAAGAAGGCCCGCTGGTTCCCGAAGATGCACTCTTCTTTGGTATCAATAAGTCACCCAACCCGGTGACGTCTTCCAAGGTGGTAGAGTCTAAACTTTCAAAGAAGTTGTGAAAGGGGTCTACCACCCCTTGGGGCCCCTCATTTGGGCGTCCTTTTAGCCTTTAGGCATCGTGGATCATGGAGTTGGTAAATATGGGTGACTCAGAGAGATCTATCACTCTAAATACACCCTTCTAGGGCTTATCCTCTGCCCAAGAAGCATCAGCCGCAGTCTTTTTGTCGGCCTCCCCAACTTGGGGTAAATCGGCCTCGCCTCTCTCTGGTTTGGAGGCCTTGGTCACTGCCTTCTCATCGCCCCCCTAGTTTGAGGTAGTTTGGTGTTGTCTTGCACACAGGCCACCAGTTGGAATGTTTCTTCTTCTTCCTATTTGGACTCATCCCTCAACCGGTGGATTGTATCCGATAGGAGCTCTAGGGGAATGGTACTTTCCTTGGATTTGCGCACCAACCTTCTTTTTGATTTTTTCTTCTCCTAGTTCTCCTCATCTTTTCCTACCTCAGAGCAGGGGACTTGGTTGGGCTGTCCTCGACACCAGATGGAGGCCTCATGGAGCCATCCTTGGAAAGACCTGCAAGGAAAAAAGAAATAAGTAAGAACTCAACAGCACGAAAGGAACCCAAGTAGTGCTCACTCAAGAAAGTAATCTCACCATGAGAACAAGTCTCCTTTCAAAAGTTCGCACCATGCGCGCACGGAATATGTTTTTTATGAGACAATGCCCTTAACCCATTCTTTGAGTTGAGGAATTGCATCCGGAACCTGAGCAAAAATAGATGCATCGACACCGAACATCGATAAGAAATGAGAAAAAGAGAGTAAAAATAAAATTTAGGGAAAGATGGAACTTTACTTATGTTTTGTGCTCCTCTTCTCCGAGAACGCCATGTCCTTGGACGGGATCAAGTTCGAGGTCCTCACACAGACAAATTGGCTCAACTAACCTCGGTCTCGATCTTTATTAATGCTCGAGAACGGGGCTTTAGAGGCCTGATGCGCAAGTTTAATCAGTCCCCCCGAAAGAATTAGGGACTGTATAGGCGCATCGGATGGTCAAGGGTGAATGGGCATCCATCAATCTTGATCACGAAGAATTAGAAAAGAATGGCTATCTTCCAGAACGGGGGGTGGATTTGACTAAGACACACCTCGTACCTTTTACAGAATTGAATGGTCACCGGGTCCAATGGGCCCAACGTAAAGGGATAAGTGTAAACACTTAAGTATCCCTTAATGTGGGTAGTAATATCTTCTTCGAGCCCGGGAGCCACCGCATATTTTTCGGCCCAAATATTGTCCTTTATGATTGTAGGGAGGGTCTCTTCGGTGATCGAACAAATATACCTCGATACTTTCTCACCCCAGAATGGATTAAGGTTTTTCAACTTTGAAATTGGTGGTCACCGAGCACCCACCATGAATAAATGCGTTAAGAGGAGGTTCCGCCGCTGGTTCCTCTCCCGCCGGCCATGATGGAGAAGAAGTTTCTTTTTAAGGAACTGTCTTAGAAGTCTTTGCCATTTTTTTTATTTTTTTTAAAAGGGTAAAAGATGAAGGAAATGAAGTTAAAAGGGATACACTTTATGATTTGGAGTGAAGACAAGCGAGAGTTCTTACAAAGACCTCAAGAAATCTAGATACAAATGCTAAGAAATGCAAAGAGTTTTAAGAACAAGAGTAGAGAAGGTTTGAATTTAAAGTTTGAATGAATGAAGAAAGGGGTATTTAAAGTTTTCAAATGAAGGTTCAAAACAAGGAGTGGCCGACCAACAACTGTCAGCATTTAATGCCCTTAAGAGTGACTGACAAGATGTTTCTTTCATTTTTGTCATTTATGACGCAGAGTATCGGGGTGACCATCGAGGGGTCATATCATTTCTCGTTGTTTACTCTCCGAAAAATGAGAGAAATAGTATATGGTCGAGATTGGGCTCGTCTATTGCACAACGATCGGGATTGAAATGTGATGGGCTAAAGATCGACCCCGGGTTCCATCGAACCAAGGTACGAGGTCCGAATGCTTGTTCTCGAGAACATTGAGTCCATGACCCCGGAATCAACCCTGGTCCCGAATGAACTTGAGGAAATATTTCTAGACCGAATAACGAAAGGCGAAATATCCGTAACCGATCGAATATCACGGCGGGAATCTCGGCACGTATCAATGAGAAACCGACTAATTAGCAAATTATGGGATTTTTTTGTTTACCTTTTTATTGAATTGTACTTAAAGTGGGACTCTCCCATTATATAAAGGGGGTTTGATTATTTATAAGACACATTATTACATGCATCCCAAGGTAATATAATATCATTTTTTCTGTAGGCTACTGCTTTTGTGTCTGATATCGTTTGAGTTGCATCCAGTCCATGTGATACTTACTTTACAAGGCTAGAACTATTCAAGTCATATAGTTTGAATTTACTTTATAAGTGTTCGCTTTAATTATAATTAAATCTATCGCTTTGTGTCAAATTAATCCATATGTCCTTAAAATCATTTATAAATTCAATTGTTATCCGATTTTGAGGGTAAACACTATGCCAACAGATTTCATCATCTCCCAAACGGAGACAATCGGTTGGAACAATATACAAATGAAATCGTACACCATAACAAGGTTTCTCGGTTAGCCAAAATATTCTCAAAGGATATATTTTCATATTGTTACACCAATATTTATTACTTAACAGGGTTAAATAATAATATTATCGACTATTTCATAAAGAAAATAAAAGGATGATATTTTTTTTAAATATTTTAAATGCAAATTTTAACTTGATTTTCTTTTAGTTTCTTCAAGTACTTAAATAATAAAATTATAATTCAAGAAAAAAATAATATTCAGTGCATTTATATATTTATAAAATAATATTATTTACATGCTTTTTTTTGTGTATCGTATTTCTAAAATATATTATTTTATAAAAAATATGTTTAATATTTTCCGTGCAAGCTCAAATATAAATACTAGTTCAAAGAAAGACAGCGACATGAGCGTATGGCAAATCATTTCTATGATTAATATATGGAAGCAGTTGACAATCATTGCTTCATAACTTTTATGGCATATGACGAAGAGCGGATCTACCCATTTGGGTGGGGTGACTTGGCATCCGCCATGGTAAAATTATTATATATTTATGTTGAAAGTTTTTAAACTAGGTTAAATATTTGATTCTGTCACCCACAATCGCATATTAGATAAAGTGTCAAGAATTATACACTTTTTTGAAAGTTTTTCTCGGGTACAAGACTCAAGGTCGAATTTATATTGAACCTTGCCCGACTCTCCCTTTTCTTCTTAATTCCTTTTGTCCTAGCCATTTCTCTTTTTGGCTATCTCGCAATTTATTATTTATCTTTTTTATTATTTTTATATTTTTTAATTTATTTTATTTGTGAGCTCTAGCGAGAACACTTAAAAAAGAGGCTCTTAAAATTTTGTAATGCTAGTATAAAATAATCATTTCTCATATTCTCAACTTTGTGAGTATTCTTGTTTCAGAATCGAAGACTTGGGTCTCGATGGATTTTTTGGATTGAGTTCAAATTTAATTTTTCATAATTTCTTTTGTTTATTGTACTATAAAAAATTTGCTATTCTATGGTTGTTAAATTCAATTAAATCTCATTATTCTTAAATTATGATGAAAATTTTGTAAGCATTGCTTAGAAAAAAAATGAAATTTGTGATTTTAATTTTAGAACTTGTAGTTTATTTAATTTTACATTAATGTATGGTTTTTTTAAAATGTTAAATATGCATTTTATTCATCTTCGATAATATATTACATTGAGTTGAGGGAGAAACCAAAACCTATCAAATCCCTAAGAAAGGTTGAACGATAGACAATTCTATCTTTTTATACTAAGGAAGTATTTAAGGATTACCGCCAGACACAATATCTTTCAATCACGGAGGATCATAAACAATATCAGTCTTTTTCTTGTTCGATATACAAAAATTAGGCATATTCCATCTATCAACATTAAGGATCCCTCTAATGTGACTTGGAAGGAACGTAAAGTTCTGAAAGATTTGATTTTGAGAGACATTATAGCTCAAGGCTGCCATCGCAGTATGGTTAGCTTCCCTGAAGCAGTGTGTCAAGAGAAACCCATATTGTTCTTTATGTCTTCTTAATTCTTCCACTTTCCTGAGATATTCGCCAAGGACTTTTGTAATTTACCTATTTAAGATTTTGCTTCATATTCTGAGTGGAATAATTCCCTTATTGAAGATGTTACTTACTTGTACAGATTAATTTTTAATATACAATTTTTTTTATTCTCCTAGTGAAAATATTAATTTTACTTGTGTTGTTAATAATAGAGGTATTATTCCGTGTTTGTACTAATTATATTTGTTTATTGATATTTTAGATGTAACTTTTACATCAATAAAAATTGCATATTAAGCTGATCCAAATAAACTCAAATGTGACGGAACCAAATCGAATATATGTTCCTAACAAACTCTATATTAATCATGACAAGGTGTACTTTGAAGGAAATTATGGCACCTGTTACATTAAAGTACTCGATTCGCCTCTGCATATGACTACCAAGTTCTCAACTGATGCATTCTTTTAAATTTTAAAACTTCTTTTTCCTTTTAAGACTTTAGGTAGATAAATGAATATACACCCCTAAAAAAGAAATTATTGTTATAAATAGAATTATATTTAAGGTAAATGCTTATATTTTAGAGAGATTTTAGGGATTATTACTTGGTGGCTAATTCACTATTTCCCTATGAATAGAGGTGTTCTATTCCATTGTAATTCACCCAAAATCAATCAGAATTCTCTCTTTCTTTCTTTGCAATATTCTTCTTTATTGTTTATACGTTATCAGTACGAAATTCTACCATCTCAAGCTCTTTGAGAAGACTAAGGTATATTTTTCTTCCTCTTTTAATTATGAAAATAAAGTTCGCTGCCCTTAAAATTCCGGGCAAGAACTATATGACATGGGTATTGGATACTGAAATCTATTTAGATGGAACGAGTCTTGGAGACGCCATCAAAGATAAAAATAAATCACCTACCCAAGACTGTGCTAAGACCTTGATTTTTTTGCGCCATCACTATGATGAAGGGTTGAAAATAGATCACAGTCAAAGATCCACTTATTTTGTCGAATGGCTTAAAGGAAATATATGACAACTTAAAGTTGGTTACTCTTCCACAAGCACGATATGATTGGGCTCATCTGAGGCTCCAAGACTTTAAGGCTATTTTGAATATAATTCTACGACGTTCAGAATTATTTCTAAATTGAAATTCTGTGGAGATAGTATCACTAACTAGATATGCTTGAAAAAATATTCACAATGTTTCATGCCTCCAATATGGTCTTACAACAACAGTACCGAGAGAAAGTGTCACGACCCAAAATCCACTAAGAGTCGTGGTGGCGCCGGACACCTCTGTCAGGCAAGCCAACTAAATTATGAATTAATACTCTTTTAATACTGTTGAAAATCTAAGATTTTTTCTTCCATTTTTCATAATGAAAAACAATCACTACTTCAATTCAAATTAAACAATAAATGATTAGTACAATTCCTTCGAAACCATCCCAGAAACCCGGTGTCACAAATGCATGAGCAACTATCGATAAGGAAAATAAAATACAACATATGTCTGAAATACAGTGGACAGGGAATAAATAATAAGAAAATACTGGAAGGAACTACACTAGCTGCGGGTCGTCTCGAACAATGCAGCTCACCTAGTCCCATATTCATCCATGCTGCTACGCCTAGTAGGCTACTAGAGGTATATATACCTGTGCAACAAAATGCACGGAAATGTAGTATGAGTACGAAATCAACGTGTACTCAGTGAGTATCCCGCCTAATCCCGAAGGGGTAGAGACGAGATGGTCAACTTGACACTCTCTAATGGTCCAATAATGATTCGTCCTTACTATAAATTCAACAACGGATTTATTTTATAAATATGATTCTAATCCATATAGAGGAAACAAGTAAACACATAATTCTTTCATAGAAAAATTTCTAGAATTTCTCTTTAAATATAATCCAAATATTTTTAAGCCATAAAAGGGCAATGATAACTTAATTAAGTTCAGACAGCAATACAAACATGCGCAAATCACACCGAGGCGACTCCCCGATCCAACAGAAATAAATGTGCACTTGCCGAAGGTCGACGACGCACCTATAGATGCATCTATTAATCTGCCGAGGCGTTCGGCCCGTTCCAAAATAAACACACACAGACAGACAGTTAGTCAAGAAGTCAATCATGGAGCAATTATCCAAGAAGGCCAATTCTCTTTAATAATTTGATAAAATGAAGCTTAAGTCCTTTTTACAAATCCATTTATTAATTCAATGTGATTCACGAAAATCAAATGTCAATAGGATTACAGATATTCCAAGTATAGCATGTTTTTGAGTCCTAGATTACCCGGACAATAGCATAATAGTGGCTACGCACGGATTCTCGTCACCTCGTGCGTACGTAGCCCCCACAAATAGGAGCACATAACCAATTTAACTCACCTATGGGGTCAATTCCCCCGCACAAGATTAGAAAGGAGACTCACCTCGCTCCGAAGACTCAAAACCGGCATTCCCCGCCCTTTCGAAGACTCTACTTGATGTACCACGCTCCAAAACTAGCCAACGATTAAGCAAATCCAGTAATATATGCTCAAATATTCATTACAAACTAATTATAGAAGTTTCTAACTCCGATTGGAAAGTTGACCAAAATGCCTTCGGGCCCTCTTGCCCGGAATCCAAAAAATTTTGAAGATAAAGTTTACCCATGGATTCTCTAGCTCAAATATATAATTTACTCCTAATTCCATATCCAAAATCGTGGCTAAATTCTAAGAATATAATTTTTTAGGTTTTCCACCAAAACCTCAATTTTTATACTAATTTTCATGCCCAAATCCACATAAAATTGGTGTATTTAACTCAAAACTAACATAAATTACTTACCTCATGACAAGTGATGAAAATGACACCTCCAAGCTGCCTCAGCTGCTTCTGCTTGTGCGGAATTATTTCCGCCTATGCGGTTCTGCTTTTGCGGTCAAAAGTGCCGCTTCTGCGATCATAGGCTCCAGCCCAATTTCCGCTTCTGCGGACGGACCACCACATATGCGGTTCCTCTTTTGAGGAATTTGGGCCGCTTCTGCGGTCCACCCTAGGCCTCCCTATTTCACTTCTGCGACCAGCCTCCCGCAGATGCGGTTCCGCTTCTGCGGAACTTTGACCGCATCTGCAGTCCTCCCCAGAATCCTCTCTTCCGCTTCTGCGTCTCCCTCTCCGCTTCTGTGGTCCCATTTCTGCAGAAGCGGAAATACCAGCAACCAGAAAACCTCAGCCTTCTTAAAAATCCATTTTCGATCGGTTAACCACCCGGAATCCACCAGAGGCCCCCGGGACCTCAACCAAACCTGCCAACCAATCCCAAAACACGTTACAAACTTGCTCGAGGCCTCAAATCACATCAAACAATGCTAAAATCATGAATTACACCCCAATTCAAGCTTTATGAACTTTAGAATTTCAAACTTCTATTTCCGATGTTTAAACCTATCAAATCACGTCCGATTGACCTCAAATTTTGCACACAAATCATATTTGATATTACGGACCTACTCCAATTTCTGGAATCAGATTTCGACCCCGATATCAAAAATTCCACTTTCGGTCAAACTCCTTAAAGACCTTCAAATTCCTATCTTTAGTCAAATGGCTTCAAAATGACCCACGGGCTTCCGAATTCACTTCCGATCACGCTCCCAACTCTAGGATCACCATACGGAGCTATTCCTAGACTCGGAATCCCAAACGGACATCGATAACACTAAAATGCACTTCAAGCCAAACTTAAGAAATTTCTTCCAAACTGCTAACTTCCACAATAGGCACCAAAACGCTCCCGGGTTATCCAAAACCCAGTCCGGGCATACGTCCAAGTCCAAAATTATCATACAAACCTGCTGAAACCTTCAGATCCCGATTCCGAGGTCTTTTACTCAAAATTCCAATCCTACTTTATTCTTTCAACTTTAAGCTTTCGAAATAAGAATTCTCTTTCCAAATCAACTCTGGACTTCCCAAAATTCAATTCCGACCACGCGCACAAGTCATAATACCTGGAATGAAGCTGTTCATGGCCTCCGACTGTTGAACGGAGAGCTAGGGCTCAAAACGACCGGTCGGGTCATTACAGAAAGGTTTTAAGAAGTACTTTGAGTTGATTTCTCTTCTACTTGTTACAAAACGAAACAATGACTTGCTTATGAGAAATCATGATAATTGGCCCACTTGGTCTACATCATTGCCTGAAGTGGATGAGGTATATTTCCATTATGCTAAGCGTGGAAAATGTTGTGGCCCTGTTCGTGGCCGTGGCCATGGAAGAATTTTTTTTTGGTGTTAATCAACCCCCCATCCCCCAAAGAAAAATAACCACCAAAAGTGAAAAGGGAAAGATAAGAAGCCAAAGCCAAATGGTTTAGAAACTGAATGATATCGTTGCGGTGGAAAAGTGAATAGAGCAAATATTTGTCGTACACCAAGACATTTGATTGAGCTTTATCAAGCATCTCTAAAGAATAAAGGTCCTGAAGCTAATTTTGTCTATGACAAAGAATTGACATCACCCACTTGGATGCGGCAGATTTTTTTGAGCACCTTGATGGAAAATAGACCACTTGATCGGTGATGGATCCATGGTTAAAGATAATTGAGTAGTTTGTCTTTTAATTTTTTTTATGCCTATTCGTAATAGCTAGTGAATAAATATCATGTAATCATAGTTCGTTACATGAGTAGTATTCAGTCCGACCCAATTTACCCTCCGCTAGACGTCGTGACGACACCTAATCTCTACGACTAGGTAAGCCTAAACAATTACGAGAATAGCAGAAACATTAGTAAAATTCATAACTAACTGCAACAATAATAAAATAACTGAAAACCATGCCGCTCGGCATGTACAATAACAACCTTCTAAATACTACACAATCTTCCCAAAATCTGGAACATCATGAGTCACAAACTACAGAAGAAAAACTAGTGTCTTTATACATCAGAGTCTAACAAAAGAAGCACATGAGATAGTGGACATATGAGAGAATAAAGGGGGGCCTCGAGGTCTGCGGAATATACCTTGAACTCTCCAACTGCCGCTTTTCACTGATGACGTGGCTGGTAAGAAGTACCTGGATCTGCACACGAAAACATGTGCAGAAGAATAGCATGAGTACACCATGACGGTACCCAGTAAGTTGCAAGCTTAACCTCGGTCGAGTAGTGAAGAGGTCAGGTCAGGACCCTTCTGGTATGTGTATGTATATGTATATCCAAGTACATATAATAAGACGGAACAAAATGTCATAATAATATAAAAGACTGAAATTTAACCAGAAAGAAATCACAGAAGGATAGACGTACAATATATCGAATTAACAATAGGGGGTCTTCCGAGATACCGTCTCGTAGTCCCAAAAGTAAATGTACAGTGGGATCTCCAGGAGTACCGTCCCGTAGTCTCAATGTAAATATGTAGGGGGATCTCCTTGAATACCATTCCGTAGTCCCAAAAGTAAATGTACAGGGGGATCTCCCAGGATACCTTCCTATAGTCCCAAAGTAAATATGTAGGGAGATCTCCCAAAATATCGTTCCGTAGTCCCAAAATAATATGCAGCTCAAACAATGGAGATAACAACTATAACACTAAACCCTATAGTTTAGACTAAGTACAAGTCAAGGAAGAAGTACATGCTGCACAGAGTTCAGATAAGCATTTAAGACACGTTGGCATGCTATTCTAGGCTAAACAGGATAACTACACATGCTAGTATAACTCAATTAAAGTGAAACAAATTATTACTCAGTGAAAATTGGAGTTTTACAAGAATTAGCCCGTGTACGCAGTCGTCACCTCACGTACACGGCACTCACATATCACAACAATACCAAATCCTAAGGAGAGTTTTCCCAAACAAGGTTAGGTAAGCCACTTACCTCGAACCAAGCTCAATCAATCGGTAACAATGCCTTTTCCACGAATATCCGACTCTGGATGGCCCAAATCTAGCCAAAAGCAATTACATATCATAAACACAACTATAATAGACTAATCTAATTAATGAAATCAAGAATTTAATAAGAAATTCGAAAATCACCCTAAAAAGCCTTCCCGGGCCCACGTCTCAAAATCGGGTAAAAATCACAAAATATGAACACCCATTCACTCACGAGTTCACTCGTACCAAAATTATCCAAATCCGATGTCAAAATCCAAAATCTTAGTTGAAGAACTTCTACCATTGTGTCCCAAATTTCTCAACCAAATTCCTTAATTAAACGATGAAATCTCCATAGATTAGTGGAATATAACCATAAAGGAGTTAAAAATCGTTACCCAAATGCTTTCTCTGAAAATCCCTCAAATAATAAGCCCAATTCGAGCTCTCAAATTCCCAAAATTGAAAATGGGATAAAACCCTCGAACTTTCCCTTTTCTGCCCAGTGATTTTGCATCTGCGGGCCTATAATCGCACCTGCGACGCCGCACTTGTAGAATCTCCATCGTAGGTGTGGATTGCACTTAAAGCCCAGAACCCGCTTCTACAATCAACCCTCCGCATCTGCGGTTATGCAGATACGACTCCCTTTCCGCACCTGCACCCATAGACCAATTCCTCCAGGCCGTATCTGTTGCACTCATCTTGCATGTGTGTGCCCGCACCTGCTGTCTCCCCACCGCAATTGTGAAAACACCAGATGCCTGAAGACTTAAGCAATAACACAAGTCCAATTTTCGATTCGTTAAGCATCCGAAACTCACCCAAGACCCCCGGACCTCAACCAAACATACCAACTGATCCTAAAATACCATACGAACTTAGTCGAGCCCTAAAATCACATCAGACAGTGCTAAAAACACGAATCATCCTCAAATCCAAACTTAATGAACTTGAAACTTCAAATTACTACAATCGATGCCGAAACCTATCAAACTACATCCGATTGACCTTAAATTTTGTACACAAGTCTTATTCAACATTACGGACCTACTCCAACTTCCAGAAAATTCGACAACGATATCAAAAAGTTCACGACGGATCAAAATTTCCAAAAAATTGCCTTTCGCCATTTCAAGCCTAAATCAGCTACATACCTTCAAAACACAATCCGGACATGCCCCTAAGTCCAAAATCATCCCCGTATCTTTTTTTGCTTATGTGACTTGCTAGCAATATAGACAGATTGCGTGAGTTAATTCTCCAGAAGGCTCATAGTTTGCGGTACTCCATTCATCCGGGTGCCACGAAGATGTATCAGGACACGGGGCCACATTTTTGGTGGCGTAGAATGACAAAAGTACATAGTGGAGTATGTAGCTCTGTGCCTAAATAGCTAGCATGTAAAATATGAGCATCAACGGCCGGGTGGATTGCCTCAGAAGTTAGAGATTCCAAAGTAAAAATGGGAGTGGATCACTATGGATTTTTATTGTTGGACTCCCACAGACTCAGCGGAAGTTTGATGCAGTTTGGGTGATTGTGGATATGCTGACCAAGTCAACTCATTTCATTTTTGTGACACCTTAGGCAAATCCTACATCGATAAAACACAAGAGAGATGTTGGGTATATAAGTAGACATGCCTTAGACACTAATGACGCGTTTTAAACCAGTGAAGGCCTAGGCCCAGATTGGACAATATTACTAACGGGCTAGACTATTACATATGGTATCAGAGTCACTCTACATGCAACCTTGAACGGTGGTAGGGAAACCTCAGCGAGGACGCTGAGTCCCTAAAGGGGGTGTATGTGATACCCTAGGCAAATCCCAAATCAACAAAATACGGGAGAGATGTTGGGTATATAATTAGACATGCCTTAGACCCTATTGATGCATTTTTAAACCCGTGAGGGCCTAGACCCAGAGCGAACAATATCACTAGAGGGTTGGGCTATTACATAGACATAAGTATCAAGTAGTAGTATTTATTTTATGAAATGGTGTTAGTTTGTTTTAATTAAATATGGTAATATTATTTCCAGTATATGGCTCAAAGTAAAATATTGGTGTTTCCTTATTACTTGAGGCTTACAAAAGAATATTGTTTCATTTTTCAAGTTTTAGTTTTCTTAATTGAAGTGGTAGTAGTAACACTATAAAGACCCAACCGGTCGTTTTGCTTTCTAGAATCCCGTTCTCCTAAATAAGATTCTCTGAACATGCTTTTACTGTCTTCTGACTTGCGGGAATGGTTAGTTCAAGATTTGGAAGAGTTCGGGTTGAAATCAGAACACTTGGTTCCATGGTTTGGCTTTAAAAGGCTAACTTTGACTTTGGTCAACGTTTTGAGCAAACGACCTCAACATTGGGATTTGACGGTCAAATAGGTTTGTATGATAATTTCGGACTTGGGCGTATATTGGGATCGGGTTTTGGATGACCCAAGAGCATTTCGGCGCCTAATATTGAAAGTTGGTATTTTGGGGTAAATTTCTTAAGTTTGATTCGTAGAGGATTTTTCTGTTATCGATGTCCGTTTAGGATTCTAAGACTTGGAATAGCTCTATAGGGTGATACTGGACTTAGGATCATGACTGGATGTGGATTTGGAGGTCCGTAGGTCTTTCGGGGTCATTTGGCGAAAGTTAAAAATTTGAAGGTTTTTGAGAAGTTTGATCGGGAGTGGACTTTTTGATATCGAGTTCAGATTCCAATAGTGGAAAGTGTAATAGGTCCGTAATTTTATTTAAGACTTGCACGCAAAATTTAGCATTATTCCGAGTAGTTTAAGTACGTTTCGGCACGTTGGGAGTGAGTTATAAGAACTTGAAGTTCATATTTTTTATTCATGTGGTTTGGAGTGTGATTCTTCATTTTAATGTTATTTTGTGTGTTACAAGAGTTTGAGAGAGTCCATTTTATGATTTCAAACTTGTTGGTACGTTCGGACAGGGCTCGAGTGTTAACGGGACGAGGCTCGGACAAAGTTGGACTTGAGGGGAAGAGCTGAAGCTTTTAGCTTCTGGTGTAAACGCACCTGCGCTTGGCCAACCACAGGTGAGAGCCATGAGCCGCAGAAGCGAACAAGCAAAAGGGAGGCCAGTGACCGCAGAAGCAGGCCAGAGACCGTACCTGCGAAGGTGCAGGTGCGAAGGCAGCCATCGCAGAAGCGGCACATACGCCAGACAAGCGGCCAAGGCACCACAGGTGCCAAAATCGCTGGCGATAGACACCAATTTAATGCGGGACTCAGGCATTTTGAGCTCATTTATTTCATTGATTGGGCGATTCTTGAAGCTGTTAGAGAAGCAATTTCACCTAACACTTTGAGGTAAGTAATTTCTACACAATGTGAGTTAAATCATAGTTTATGGGTAGATCTAACATATAAATTAGTGAAAATTATGGGTTTAGGTGAAAACTTGGGTTTTTGATAAAAATGGGTTTTAACCACGAAATTTATTATGGAATTTAGTGAAAATCATATATTTGTGTTCATGAGGTTATTAGTAACAACTTTCTTAAAAAAAAAAATTGGAATCCGAGCACGTGGGCCAGGGGGTAAATTTTAGGAATTCCTCAATTGGGGTTGGGAAATCACTTTAATAGTTAGGATATGAACTTTTGAACTTCCATTGATATTTTATATAACATTTGACTAGTTTCAAGTCGTATGGCACCGAGTTGAGGGTTTAAAGCATAATTTTGGATCGGAAAGTAAGCTTTGAGACGAGGTAAGTCTCTTTTCTAACCTTGTAAGAGGGAATTAACTCCATAGGTAAATTTATTAATATGTGTTTCTAATTGTGGGGGGCTATGTGGGCACGAGGTAATGAGAGTCTGCATGTAGCTACTAATTATGCTTATGTCTGGGTAGTCCAGGACCCATACCATGTTATACTTACGATGTTTGCACCCTACTTGTTAATTTAATTGCTTAAATCATATTGGAACTTGATAAAGGAATTGTAAAAGGTTAAATTTTATTTACTTGAATTTTGGACGGGTCATTTGACAGTTATTGAGAATTGATGTTTCTTTGAATATTAGCCTCTTAATAAATCTTGAATCGACTGTTTATAAAGTATTTTCTCTTCTCGTGGAGCGGGACGAACGCCTCGGTAGTATATAGATGCATCTAAGGTTCATTCCGTTTGACCCTCGGCAGGGCACATTTTAAATATTTTACATCGGATCGGGTTGTATGACCTCGGCATAATTTGTGCGTAATATATTCTTGGAGCCCAATTATAATTGCTATTGCTTCATTGGCTTAAGAGGTCGAATTGTTAAATGATGGAAATAAATCTGGGATTACCATTTGTGAAATAATTGTTTATTATTTTCTGTCAATGAGTTTTCAGCTATATTTATGTAATCCATGCTTAATTATAATTTCTGATTTTAATGTTAGCCCATAGTAAGTGTCAAAGTCGACCCCTCGTCACTACTTCTTCGAGGTTAGATTTGATGCTTACTGGGTACATGTTGTTTATGTACTCACGCTACACTTCTGCACTAATCGTGCAGGATCTAAGGCAGGTGCGTCTGGATATCAGTCCGACGTGCATCCTTAATTACTATGAGACTTAGCGGTGAGCTGCCTTATGAGCCCGTTCAGCAGCAGCTGAAGTCTTTCTTTTGCTTGTATTTTCTATCTATTTCACTTCAGACAGTAGTGTAGTATTCTTTTGTATATTCTACTAGTAGCTCATACACTTGTGACACCAGGTCTTGGAGATTTATTCTAGAAGAAACTTGATGGTTTTGGGTTATTTTATTTATCTCACTTGCTTTAAAAAAGTTTGATCTCTCATTTTTATTAAGTTCTTACTTCCTATTTATGTACAGACTAAAATCCAACTACTTCAAACTTTTAAAATAAATGATCACAGAGTTAGTTCATTGTTGGCTTGCCCAGCGGTAACGTTGGGTGACATCATGACCTATAGAAGAAATTGGGTCGTGAAAACATTGTATCAGAGCACTAGGTTCACATAGGTCTCACAAGTTATGAGCAGGCCTAATAGAGTCTTGCGGTTCGGTGCGGAGGCGTTTGTACTTATCTTCGAGAGGCTATATCATGTTAGAAAACTACTCTTTCTTCATCTTCTATCGTGCAATTGATGTTATACTAAGTGTATTTCTCTTATTCTCTCACAGATGGTAAGAACGCGCATGGCGGATGTTCCACACCCGGGAGTAGTTGCTCCCCTTATTTCTAGAGGCGGAGGGAGAGGCCCGGGGAAAGGGCACCAGCCTGAGGTAGGGGACGAGGATGTCCCAGAGTTTCCCCAGCTATACCACCAACAGATCGAATAGAGAATCCCACTTTTAAGGAGTAGGGCGAGGTGCCTACTGATATCTAGCCTATTTTATTCTCCCTTTTGCTTAGGTTTTAGATTAAAAATATGTAGAAGTGTTCCCGAAAGCTAACTTATCGTGCTTGTTTGTTTGGGGGAGTTGATAACTAGGAATTTTAGCCTATTTTATGCTCCCTTTTGCTTAGGTTTTAGATTAAAAAATGTGTACAAGTATTCCTGAAAGCTAACTTAGTGCTTGTTTGCAGTATTTGGTCAAAAAGTTGCAAGAAAGTCATAAACAGTTCATAAAGGAGTAAAACCTGCATAAGTTCAAAGCTAAGCCAAAAGAGCAGATAGCGAAGAAATAGTGCGGTCGTGGAAGGTCCACCGCTAAGGCGTTTCTAATTATGCTCTCAGCGGACTTGAGGTTCAGAGACAACAACTTTGGCTCAACAAACACCGCTGCCCGCGGTGAAATTGTGCGGCAGCGGAATTATCCGATGCGACTGCGGGCCAAATTTCGCCCTCAGAGTACTAGAGATTGGAGCTCAATTGAAAAGCACGGTCCGCGAACATATTTTACAGCCGCGGTTGAAGATAGTGTTGAGGGGTTGCTTTTTCTCTCTCAGTGGAATCAAGTCCAGACCGAGCTCAGAAGAGAAGAACTATGGTCCGCGCTTTCTTTTGAGCGGCCGCGGAAGTCCAAGCACTGAGGCGACCAGTTTTTCACTGACATCGGAATCTCCGTAAGGCCAATTTCGTCTGAAAAATTTTGCTATGTATAAATAGTTCTTTTTCAGATTTTTAGGGTATCTTTTGTTTTGAGGAACACGCAAACAGCCGCTTTTTGATTTTTAGAGTAATTTTAGAGCATTGTTAACTATTAATCTTAGATTTTACTCTTGTAATAACTTGTTATGGCTTATATTTCATCTTCTCCTTTGATTTCTTCCTTGATTATGAGTAGCTAAAGCCATTAGCTAGGGTTGTGGCCCAACCCTATTGTGGGTATTAATGGGTCTTCATTTTAGGGCTTAGTTATTTATGGGTTAATGATATTTAGCTTGTTTCATGCTTTAATTGTTGAATTGGTGGTTGCAAATACTAGTTTGTGCCTATTTGACTTACACTCTTCTTGAGAAAGAGAGACTAAGTCTAGGAATTTTAGGCTAACAAGGAATTGGGGTGCATTCAAGAGATTGATATCCCCAATTAAAGGGTTAAACCTAGAGATAGTAATACCCGACTTGAGCTAATTTTGCTTGCATTGTTTGAGCACCCAATTGGGCTTGAAAAAACCAATTGGGGTAAAGTCACTCAAACTACCGATATGTATAGAGTGAGTAATTACGTGCAGTGGCTATATCATGATCCCAATTATAACAAGTTTGTCGTAAGTTTTAGATCTCGTTAGCTACTCACCTAGATGTAAGTCACTTCCCTAGTGCCTTTTATTAATTGAGAAAACCATTACAAAACAATATTGTACTTATATTATTTTCATCCTGTGAGCACGTGATTTTTGCCCCAAGCAAATTATTCCAAAAATATATGCAAAAATGATTTTTGTGTGGAAATTGGTTGATAATTGTGTGGAAATACTTGGATTTGTTTTATCCTTGAAGAAATATAATAAAGCAAAGAAAATCAAAACAAAATACCATTTTTTGTATTAATTAAAAAATACCAAAAATAGAAATTAATTACTCTTTAATTCTAAAAAATCAAAAAATTAAAAGAAAATACAAAGATAATAAATACAGGAGTAATACAAACACAAAAGAAAATAAATTACAAAATTCAAAATACAAAAAATAAAATAAACAAAAGATCAAAATACAAGAAATAATAATGCAAATACAAGATTGGACCTTGAAATCGGGC
>MU732427.1:3549-48634 GCA_026770625.1 Nicotiana glauca
AACAAAAGTTATTTTATTTTGATTTTGGAATTCTTTTACTTGGGGTAAAAATCACGTGCTCACAATGATTTGTGCACTCACATTGATGCCGTTGTACCGTTCATTGAAGTGGAAGATGACAAGGGGCCAGGGGTCAACCATGTTTTTAACACAATGTCGGTCGAGAAAATTCTAGAGGGGAAATACGTTCCAAATCTGAAGATAACTACTGCATTTTAACGGCCACCAGGCAAGGGTTTAGGTGCATCTTTGTAGGGCATCATACAGCTGGAGTCCCTCCCTAAAAACTTAGGTACATTTGGTCTGGGATCAAGCCTGCAACCGCAGACGTAAAAAGAGTAGAGAGTTGAAATAGATAGCATGTGTCCTTCCAAAGCCTATCCCAAGTCACTCCAGATCATTTGTCAAACCCGGTGCCAGGAAACGCCCAGTAACAAAAATTCCCAGTTCTGTGATTGATCTTGATAAAGAGTTAATTGAAAGGTTCGTGAAGTTGTTTGACGATGTGAACATGGTGGAGGTTGGAGAAGGTTCTAGCAAATCAAATGTGCAGTTTTTCAGGATAGCAATTGGAAGGCTACTCCTCTCCCTATCCAGAAAGAGTTTTGGTAGTTTGCTTTGATTTACTTTAGTTTGTCTTGGTTATTCCAGGGTTGTAATTCATATTTTTTTTTCGTTTGGGTGTGCAAACCTTGTTATCTTTTATCCTTCCATGAAATGCAATTTCCCTTCTTCATTGTTCCTAGAAGTTTTCTTTTTTGTTTTCTTTCCTTTTCTCTACAGTTATTTTTACGCTGGTTCCAATGACATGTCATGCATGAGGAATCCTCAGCCCAGTCTCATAAATCAATCTGATTCTAAAATAATATGTCAAGAAGTTTGACGAATCAGAGTATGATGAGGATGACGCCTTTGAAGAGATCAGTAAGGAATTAAATCACTTTAAAGAAAAACCCAAGCCCAACCTGAATGACACAGAAGCTATCAATTTAGGGGATGCAGATAATGTTAGAGAAACTAAAATAAGCATCCATTGTGAACCAAAGATTAGGGAAGAAATAATCAGAGCATTGATTGAATATAAAGATATTTTTGCATGGTCATATGACGACATGCTGGGTTTAAGCATTGATTTGGTGGTCGACAAATTGCCCACTGACCCAGCATTCTCTCCCGTCAAGCAAAAATTAAGAATATCAATAATGATATGAGTTTGAAGATTAAGGAATAAATCACCAAGCAGTGGGACGCAAAGGTCATTCGGGTTACACTATATCCCGTTTGGTTAGCTAATGTGGTGCCAGTACCAAAGAAGGATGATAAGATCAGAGTATGCGTTGATTACTGCAATCTCAAAAAGCAAGTCCAAAGGATAATTTTCCACTGCCCAATATCCATATTTTGATCGATAATTGTGCCAAGCATGAGATTGGATCTTTTATGGATTGCTATGCAGGGTATCATCAGATATTAATGGATGAAGAAGATGCTGAAAAGATGGCATTGGTCACGCCATGGGGAACTTATTGTTACCGGGTAATGCCATTTGGTTTGAAAAATGCTAGGGCAACATACATAGGGACAATGGATACTGTGTTCCATGATATGATACACAAGGAGATTGAGGTTTACGTGGATGATGTGATCATAAAGTCAAAGCAGCAATTCGACCACGTCGGAGATTTGAGAAAAATTTTCCAGAAGCTTTGCAGGTACAACTTTCAACTCAACCCCGCCAGGTGTGCATTTGGTGTCCTATCCGAAACATTATTGGGATTCATAGTGAGCCGTCGAGGCATTGAGTTGGACCCATCAAAGATCAAAGATAAAAGATATCCAAGAATTGCCACCTTAGAGGAACAAGACTGAGGTGATGAGTCTGTTAGGGAGGTTGAACTACATCAGCAGGTTTGTTGCTCAGCGCACAACAACTTGTGAGCCTATATTTAAGTTGTTGAAGAAGGATGCTATAGTTGAATGGACTGATGAGTGTCAAGAAGCATTTGATAGGATAAAGGAGTACTTGTCAAACCCACTTACGCTGGTCCCATCGGAACCAAGGAGACCCTTGATTATTTACTTGACAGTCCTGGAAAATTCATTTGGTTGTGTATTGAGTCAGCATGACATCACTAGCAAGAAGGAGTAATCCATCTACTATCTTAGCAAGAAGTTCACAAATTAAGAGGTTATGTACAATCACCTTGAAATGACATGTTGCGCCCTAACTTGGGTAGCATAGAAGTTGGATAATTATTTTTCATCCTACACTACTTACCTCATTTCTCGCTTGGATCCGTTAAAGTATATCTTTCAAAATCCTATGCCAACAAGGAGACTTATAAAGTAGCAAATTTTGCTCATAGAGTTTTACATCATCTATGTGACTCGAACTGCAATGAAAGCCCAAGCATTGGCCGAGAACCCGGTCGATAAAGAATACGAGCCATTGAAAAATTATTTTTTCGATAAAGAGGTGATGCATATCGACGAGCTAGAGCAGACTGAAAAACCAGGTTGGAAACTTTTCTTTGATGCGGCTGCTAACATGAAAGAAGTTGGAATAGGGGTTGTGCTTATTTCTGAAACAGGGCATTATTACCCTGTTACGGCTCAGCTTCGTTTCTATTGTACAAATAATATGGCTGAGTACGAGGCATACATTTTGGATTTAAGTCTAGCTGTAGATATGGGTGTCCAGGAAGTCTTAGTCTTGGGAGACTCGGGCCTTCTGGTGCACCAGACTCAAGGAGAATAAGAAATATGGGATTTAAAGCTCATATTGTACAGATAATATTTGCATGATCTTTGTCAACGATTTCGATTAGTAGAGTTCATGGATATTCCAAGGGTCTATAACGAGGTTGCCGATGCTTTGGCTACCTTGGCATCAATGTTGTACCATTCGGACAAAGCTTTTGTTGATCCTCTGCATATTCAAGTCTACGATCAATATGCTTACTGTAACACGGTGGAAGAAAAACTTGATGGCGAACCGTGGTTCCACGACATCAGGGAGTACATCAGAATGGGGGCATATCTGGTGTAAGCCACGATGGATCAAAAGAGAATAATTCGACGGTTGGAAAGTGGATTTTTCTTTAGTGGAGGGGTTTTTTATAAAAGAACTCCAAATTTTGGATTGCTAAGATGTATAGATTCTAGACAGGCCACGACTATCATGATCGAAGTACATTCAGGAGTCTACGGACCGCATATGAGTGGGTATATGTTGGCGAAGAAAATTCTCCAAGTAGGTTATTATTGGATCACCATGGAGCGGGATTATATTGGATTTTTGCGCCAGTGTCATCAATGTCAAGTAGACGGAGATTTGATTCATTCTGGCCATCCGAATTGCACACAATGTCAGCTCCATGGCCCTTCGTTGCTTAGGGCAAAGATCTCATTGGACCATTTGAGCCAAAGACATCCAACGGGCACAAGTTCATTCTAGTGGCCATTGATTATTTCACCAAATGGGTTGAATCTAAAACTTTCAAGTCTCTGACCAAGAAAGAAGTGGTCGATTTTGTTTACTCAAATATCATTTGTCGGTTTGGGATCCCAAAGTTGATCATCATAGATAATGGTGCTAATCTTAATAGTAATTTGATGAAAGAGGTATGCCAACAGTTTAAGATTACGCATCGCAAATCCACCCCATATCACCCTAAGGCAAATGGAGCAGTCGAAGCAGCCAAAAAATTATAAAAAGGATACTTAGGAAAATGGTGGAAGGTTCTAGGCAATGACATGAAAAGTTGCCCTTTGTATTGTTAGGTTATTGCACCACTGTTCGCACTTCAGTAGGTACAACTCCTTATTTGTTGGTATATCGCACTGAAGCAGTGATACCCGCAGAAGTTGAAATCCTATCCCTTAGGATTGTGGCGGAGGCCGAAATTGATGATGATGAGTGGGTAAAAACTCACTTGGAGTAGTTATGTTTAATTGATGAGAAAAGATTGGCAGCAGTATGTCATGGTCAGTTATATCAAAAGCGAATGATAAGAGCATACAACAAAAAGGTACGTCCCCGAAAGTTTGAAGTGGGTCAGCAAGCACTGAAGCACGTCCTTCCATGTCAGGCCAAAGGAAAAGGCAAGTTCACCCTGAATTGGCAAGGGCCGTTCATTATAACAAGAGTGTTGTCCAATGGTGCTTTGTATTTGACAGATGTAGAAGGCAAATATGTAGACATGCCTATCAATTCTGATGCGGTCAATAGAAATTATGTGTTACTTCTTTGGTTTAATTGTTGATTGTTTGTACTTGGCATTGTTTTGAAGATTGGAATGATGAAGGTAATTTGTTTTGATATCTAAACATTTTACCCTTTGTTATCCTTTTGAGCCTTATTTATTTCATTTCATACCCCTCTTTTGGAGTTAGTAGTGAAAGAAAGAGAAGGAAAAGAAATTAAAAAAAAAAGAAAGAAAAAGAGAAAAGAGAAAAGAGAAAAGAGAAAAGTAAAGAAATGAAAAGAGAGAAAGTACAGAAACAAAGAAATTCAGGTGTGAACGACGTTTGACCTGATTCCTATTAAGGATACGTAGGCAGCCTCGCGGCTCGATCCCATCAAAATAAAAATCCAAAAATCCCTAAGCAAAAAAGCTGGGGTAGAAGTTGTGATTGTTGTAAGAAATCTGATTCCAAAAGTTGTGATTTTGAACCCATCTAAGTTGCTTTGAGACTTTAGATACCCTTTTCTTTCCAACTATATCCAAGAGCCCACATTACGATCCAAAGAAAGACCTTCCGATCAGTCTCTTCAAGAGAAGCCAAGTCAAGCAAGTATAGAGGGTTCATATCAGGTGCAACACTCCAGTTTCAGTAAGAAAAATGAAAAAAATGAGAGAGTCTAATTGCTAAAAACCTTCACGGGCACCATAAGGCGATGGAAGTTGAGAGAAATCAGAATGAGAGAGTCTTATTGGTGAAAACCTTCACGGCCACCATAAGGTGACAAGGAATTGAGAAATGAACAAATGAAAGAGATTTGTCGGTGAAAACCCTTCAGGGCACTGAAAGCCAAACAAGGTCTGTAAGTTGGTGGAAAGTGAAAATTAGGTTATGGAAATCTTGGAGCACAAAGTATGACAATTGGAAAACTGATTGGTTGAATAGACTAGGCTGATTAATCCAAAATGCATACCATGATCATTGGTGCCAGTTACTCCACTCAGATAAGTTTCTATTCTTCCCTCAAATAGTCATCCATATTTGGGTTTTCTTCTTTATTCCTAAATTCTCAAAATCACCGCATTTCATTAATTTTGGTTTTATTTCTCTAAAGTTTTTTCAATGTTAGCCTTGTTTCAACAAGTAAGAAGGTATTTCAAAGTTTACTACCAGTTTCCGAAATTGCACAAAGCAAACTGCAGCTAGAACATGCCAGAGATAGTATGATGGGACGTAAAATGTCAGTGAAAGTTCAATTGGTGGAATGGTTTAGTAATCTCGTGGGAGAGGCAGAGGTTCAGATAGAAATGTTAGAAATGTAAAACAACGGTTGGGGTATAGAGCACTCGGGTCATCCAGGGTCCTGTGGTTGAGGATCAGTCGGAAGGTCAAAATAATTTTTGCCTAGTTCAAGGCAGTCAGTCAAAGCAAAGCATGGCAAGGGAAAAATAACCCTCAACAAGAATGCCACAACTAACCGCCAAATTTTTAAACTGCCGAGATTTTTCTTTGATTTAAAACAAGGGCAGAAATTTTGGAGAAACCTTCCGTAGGTAAAAAGTAAGTACCAAGCAGGTTTGATCGCAAAATCCTTAGGATCCTCCTGGAAAATGGGATTTGATTTTAAAAATCTCAGGACCCTCCTGGACAATGGATTTAATTTGAAATTCTCAGGACCCTCCTAGATAATGGGATTTAGTTCAAATTCAATACAATCATAAATAACAAGATCTAGCATAAGTCTTACACCAAAAGAAATGTAAGTTAACCTTCAAGGCTTCATTCTTAGGATATGATTCAATTCGAAATTTTCGAGACTCTCCTGAATAATGGGACCTAGCTTTAAGAATTCCATTAGGTAACACGATTTAGCGCAAGTTCTATTGTAAGGGAGTATAATTTAGCCTTAAAATTGTCACTCTTAAGATAAAACTTGATTTTGATATTTAGGACCCTCCTGGATAATGGGATGTAGTTGTAAGACTGTCTTAGATAACAATATTCGACAGAAGTCATACCTTTAGAAAATATAATGTAGCTTTGAAACATGCATTTTACCAGAAGTTTTCAGGACCCTCCTAGATAATGGGATCTAGCTTTTAAATTCTTTGAGATTTTTTGATAACAAGCATTGGTCAACACTCGCAGATGTTCCCAATATTAAACTGGGGTAGAAAAATTTCTTTGGTTTGTCTATTTTGTCGAAATTAGGTGCCCACCTGAAGAAACAAGGGAGAACAACACGAGTTTCAAGGATATAAAGCAGTTTCAGGGAAAAATAATTAGAGTTTCAAAGGAAGATAGCACAGATTTGAAGCAACAATTCAAGTGCAGCAAATTAGGAACCCACCTGAAGAACGAATGGAAGCAACAATTCAAGTTTCAGCAATCAGGCGCCCACCTAGAGAGCAAGGGAGTATAATTCAAGTTTCAGCAATCAGGTGCCTACCTGGAGAGCAAGGGAATACAGTTTAAGTTTCAGCAATCAGGCGCGCACATGGGAAGCAAGGGAATACAATTCAAGTTTCAGCAATAAGGCACCCACCTGGAAAGCAAGGGAATACAATTCAACTTTCAACAATCAAGCGCCCACCAGGAAAGCAAGGGAATATAGTTCGAGTTTCAGCAATGAGGCGTTCACCTGGAGAGCAAAGGAATACAGTTCGAGCTTCAGCAATCAGGCGCCTACCTGGAAAGCAAGGGAATACAGTTCAAGTTTCAGCAATCAGACGCCCACTTGGAGAGCAAGGGGATACAATTCATGTTTCACTAATCAGGCGCCCACCTGGAAAGCAAGGGAATACAATTCAAGTTTCATTAATCAGGCTCCCACTAGGATAATTAAGAGAAGAAACAATTTAAATATTGGTAGTCAAGAGCCCACCTAAAGAACAAAAGAAAGTAATTCAAGTTTCGAGGAGCAGCAATTCAAGTTTTGGTAATCAGGAGCCCATCTGGAGAACAAAGAGAAGGAGTTTTAGTAATTAGGAACCCACCTGGAGAACAATGAGAAGCAATTAAAGTTTTGGAAATCAAGCACCTACCTGAAGAACAAGGAAAATCAGTTAAAGTTTTGGCAATTAGGCGCCCACCTGGAGAGAAAGGGAATATAGCTAAGGTTCTGATAATTAGGCGCCCACCAGAAGAAAAGGGAAAGCATCTTAGAATACCATTCAAGACATGCAATAAAGGAATCTCGCTTAGAGAATACAAGTCAAACAAGCAGCAGAAACTGAAATATCAAGTTTGAGATGTATAGATAGGATCCCTGTAATTCATAGATCATAGTTTGTTCTAGTTTCTTTTATTTTGTCATGGTGTTATAAGGAGGCCAGTAAGCAATAGCAGCAACAATGAAATCACAGCTTCTAGGTAGTACCATCTACCGAAACTTCCCGAAGTACACTAACCTGATTTCTTTATAGCCAAGGATATTTAGGCAACCTCGGATGTAGGGTACGGTCAAATCTTTAAAAAAATGCTTCCCACGAAGTATTCATATGGGAAAAAATCGCTCGTATCCTCTCACTTTATCTTTGCACGAAAACTCTCCGTGTTTCCGAGCAAAGAGGGGCAGCTGTGAGCACGTGATTTTTCACTATATAAATTACTCCCACAAATTCAAAACACCTGTTATTTGCAATTTCTTAGATTTTTGTAACATTTTTGTTTGCATTAGTCGGCACATTTTAATTTTGTTTCAATTATGAATAAATATAAAAATATGTTGCATTTGCATCTGGGATTTTATTCTACATTTTAGGATTAATTAACAAATTAGTTATTTCATGAAAATGGAAAAAATCACAAAAAATAGTTTATTTTGCACTTTTTAATTTTAAACTTTTTATTTTTTGTCAATTTTGCCTTTAACTTGGTTTTTAATTATTTGTGGTAATATTTATTTATAATTATTTGATGTAATTTGATAGCATAATTTAATTTAGAAATTAATTTAGGTTTTATTTTTAGTTATTTAAAAGGAATTTGAAAAAAATAAAGGAAAAAATTGGAAATAAAAGAAAGAACAAATTTTGGGCCAATTTCTACAAGCCCAAACGAATTTCCACCCAAATCACCCCAAAACCGGACTAAACCCGCCCCAATACCTGATCTCTCCCAGCAGTGAGCTGAACGACCCCATTTTTATTAAGGGATTAATCAGCCGTTGGATTTCAATCATCCAACGACTCTAATTAATTCTCTAATTTTAATATACCCAAAATCCCTCCAGACCCCTACCTCACTCTCCTCTATTTCAATCCCCAAACCCTAGAGACCACCGCCCCCAAATCCTTACCGTCTCTGCCTCAATCCGCCCACTGGTAATTGCCTCACGGTAATTCCGGTGGCCCAATCGCCTCCAACTTCACACCACAGACTCCTCTTCATTTCCCCATTTCGAATCCTCATTCCTTTTTTCCTCGAATCAGCCCGAGCTCTTCGAATCTTGGATCGAAGATCAGATCCCAAACCCTAAATTGCCCAAATTCGCCCAAATTAACAACAGGGAACCCCCATGCCTCCCTCTTCCCTATTCTCCAATTCTTTTTCCTCGAATCCCCATGGAGTTTCTCGAATCTTAAATCAAATATTCGAGCCCTAAAAGCCCAAAGCCAAATTAAGACATGCAAGGCTACTCCTCCAAGGTTTCTTAAGTATTCAGGGTTGGTTCAATCATAAAATAATGTTGCTTGCTTGTTCTTAGCAAAGACCAAACGATTGACATTATTTGGGGACCAAACAGGATTGTCAGTCGCAAGTTCGAGCCTAGGCGGGTGAGTTCCTTTTGTTCCTTCTTGTTTTCATTCAGTTCTCTTTCCTTCTCATTTCTTTTCTTCCTCTTTTGGTTAATTGAACTGAAACCCGAATAAAGTTTCTAGCTAGGATTGAGTATTGTCCGTTCATCCCTTTTCAGTCTTTCCTTTCCAAGTTCTGTTCCATAATTGGTTTTGTTTATTCTGTTTGATTCTGTTCGTTAACAACATGTTTAATTTCTGATTTTGCTTTATTTGTTCAGCCATTTAGTTCAACTAGGTTTATATAATAATTTAGTCCTTTAGTTGAAGTTTTAAAATTTTGTGAGTTGATTAGTCGTCTACCTATTGCTTTCCATAATATGTTCGTTTTTTGTTGGATTAATTTTTCCATTTGGGCTTTGAATTCATTTTAGAGTTCATTCAAAATTCGAATTGAGTTTTTGAGCCCACTCTTGGTTTCATTGTCGGGTCAACTTGAACAATTGGTTTTCTAAAATAAGTAGGAGTGTGAGGGGTAAATTAGGAATTGTAGGTAGGGGAATCAAGTGACCAACTAACTTAGGAAGTTTCTAATAAGTGGTAAGGTTATAAATACACAAAAGATAAGATAAAGATAAGGTTTAAGTTGAATCAATTATAAAAATAGGGGAAAGGACATTTGTAATGGGGAATGCACTAATTTGCAGCCTATTTAGAGGCTGAAAAACATAAGAACAGGCATAGGAGTTTAAGAAGAAAAAACCACACAGAAAAAAATACAAAAAACAGATAGAATTAAGAATCTCCACTCAAGGCAATAACATTTGCAGTATCTCCCTCTACTTCCTCCAAACTACTCTTTATTGTTCTCTAATTTTTCTTTTAATAATGTAAATGGTAGGCAAGATTGAATGTTTCTTAGTTTTGTGCATTGTGGTGATTGCACCCCATGCCGAGGCACTAAACTGTGGCTAGGTTCAGTTTGGCCTGGCTCCTTGCCTCCCTTATCTACAAGGTCGTGGCCCTCCCGGAGGCTATTGTGGTGGTGTTAAAGGCAGTTGGGTGCAGCCAAGTCCCCAGCTGACCGCAAGACTGTATGCACTTGCCTGAAATCAGCAGCTAATGCTATTAAGGGAATTGATATGGGCAAAGCTGATGAACTTCCTAGTGCTTGTGGTGTTAACATTCCCTACAAGATCAGTCCCTCCACTGACTGCTCCAAGGTCTAGTGAGGTTGATAAAATATGGATCAGTGTTCCACAGGAGAATTTGGTAGAGAAGAAGAATAAGAGTGATCGAGTTTGATCCTGCTTATGGATCCATTTCGATTTTGTGTCGTTGTCTCTTTTTTTTTTGTTTGTTTCTTTTGGAGTCATAGTCAGAGTTTTGTAATGAAACTTCAACGGTTGGTTGTATTACAATCCAATCAGCTTGATAATACATCTATATTATTAACTAAAAAAAATGGATTAATACGGTAAGGCTAGCCCGATTTGTGTTATATGGATAACAATATCGCTATTGTCCCACTTATTTGTACTTTTCCTACTTGTTGTATTTTTCTTTTATGTTATTAATAAATAACTAGCCCTAGGCACTTGCCTAGTGGATTGCCAAAAAAATTAAAAAGAATTAAGAATTTGGAGAGACCAAAAACTGCTGAAAATTGAAAGGGTAAAAATTCTAAAAAGTCCTTTGAATTCGCCTCCACTTTTCTGCAAAAAATTGTTTAAATTTTGTCTGGCCTGGGATTTCTGATTTTCTTTGTATCTAGAACTCCGGAAAAACTATAAATTCCCGTATTTGAGTGAAAAATGGTCCGAGTCTGGTGGGATTTCAAAACTTATTTTGGAGCTGTCTGGTTTTGAGTCTACTGTTCCATTGATGAAGATCAGAACTGACTTTTGATGTTGCTGTTCTTGCTAATTTCTCATTTCTTTTGCTTCTCTTTTGAATTCCAGATAAATTTGTGAACTATGGAGAGCAAACTATTATAAAGATGCATGCTCGAATGGAAGTTTGAATGAAACTGAATTGAACCTTGTTGGTTTTGCTTTTTCTATTTTCTTTATTACATGTGTAGAGCCGAGGGACTTTCGGAAACAGCCACTCTGCCCTCTTGGGGTAGGGGTAAGGTCTGCGTACACACTACTCTCCCCAGACCCCACTTGTGAGATTTTACTGGGTTGTTGTTGTTGTTGTTTATTACATGTGTAATATATATAGAATTGTGTTTGTTATGTTCAGCTTTCCATGCCCTTAATATTCATTAAAGATGATCTAGTTTGTAGAGCTAGTCTTTGGTTAGTAAAATTTGAAATTTCACAATTTCTCTCATTTTGTGGAAAAGTAAGCAGGCGTTATGTTCATTTCACTGGCTGCTGTAGCAATTGAGTTTTAAAAGCTCAACTTTGTCTGCTCAAACATTTTCTGTTTGTGACATGTGCATTGCTACTTATTAAAGATGACTCTACATATCAATTTCCTAACATCCAAGTAGTACATTCGGTATATTTTTTGTTTCATTTAGAAATCCTAATCTTTCCCGTTGAATTGATGGTACGAGTGCGTCTATCTTTCTTATGTTTAGCCTATGTCTGTTCGACGTTGTAGTTATCAAATTTCTTCTTTTACTGACATTAAGCACTACAAATAGTATAAAGAAATGTGCCCTCGATTTACTATATGGATTGGCCTTTATTCTAGCTTAGCTAGTTTGAAAGTCATGAATTAAGAATTAAAGGGATAGATAAACATGCCCCACAAATAATTTTTGAAAGATTCAAAGTTGAATTATGCTCAGTTGATCTTGAAAGGAAAAGATATATAGATTATGGATCACTGTAGCAGTTGCTCGATTTGTGATGTATGAGACCCAAAAGCTACTAATCTGTGGGTTTTTCTTTATTGCTCTTTCGAAAGCGTTATTTGCTTAGTTCAAATCTTAGGAGTTTGCTTACCCAGTAATCTCAAATTTAGGAAAATAATCATGGACATCCATGATTCGCTTTAATTGAGTTCTTGTAAAATAAATTGAGGCGTGCCATGCCAAATAAAACTCCTAAGCCCACAGACCTCATTTAATTATTATTATTTTTTTTTATTAAAAAAAACCTTTAGAAATCGAGATATGCCATTAGCAAATTTTCCACGGTCCTCGCAAATTTGCAAATGCGTAGTTGCTTTAGGAGCGTTATTTTAATAATTTACCTTCCTGAACTCGGTGTGCATTTATGTGACCCAAATCCAAATCTCAACAACATTACATAAAATGTGTTGTGAACTGCGGATGCATTTATGCGACGTGGTTCAAAACGCGTTTTACGTAACGTTGAATCTTTCAAAAAATGATTAAATCAGTTATAAAGTTAAAACTGCACCATAGGCTAAACGTGTATTAAAATCAGATTAGGCCAATTATAATAGTTGAGCGACCGTGCTATAACCACAGAACTCGGGATTGCCTAACACCTTCTCTCGGGTTAACAGAATTCCTTACCCGAATTTCTGTATTCGCAGATTGTAATACAAAGTCAATCTTTCCTCGATTTGCGATTTGAACCGGTGACTTGGGACACAAAAAAGTTATCCCATGTGGCAACTCTGAATTTTAAATAAATATATCATGTTTCGTTGTCACTTTAATGTGTGACAGCGACATCACCCTTCATGCTTTAACATTCTCCCTTACCATGTAGTGATGAATATAAAAATAACCAATAATTAACCTTACGTCAGTAGTGGTTCCGAAACACCAATCCTCGGAAATCCTAAACCATCACAACTTAAATCATAAATGCGGGGAGAACGATCAAGTAAAAAATAAACTAACCTAAGCATGGATATCATGAATAAAGAAGGCAATTAATTACAAGAAACAAGTACCACGCATATACTTTAATCCAACAACAATGTATAAGTACTTGTCAACTTACTTATACACCGTACCAATCATTTAACTACGTAGCAAATAGGCAAAAAAGTCCTAATCCCTCAAGTTACCATTAACCACAAAACTTACCTCACTCCGCAGTCAGCTCAGAGCTCTTCAGGGGATTTTTTTCGAATCCGCCTCCAAACTACTCATATCTAACCACAATCGACTCGATAGCATCATAAAGTTCTATGGGAATCAATTACAATACATAAGTATAGGATCTTTACACTTTTCTAAACAAGTCTAAAAAGGTCACCTGCGAGATTGCTTGGTCAAAAATCGGGGTTTAGACCAAAACCTATTTACCCATTCACTCCCAAGCCCGATTATATTATTTGTTTCGAAATACGACCTCAAATTAAGGTCTAAATCCCCAATTTGCAGCCCCGTTATTTCTTCTTAAATCCCTAGTTTTCTACAATGGAAGAACAAAGATTAGGGCTAAAATTAATGGGTGATGTAAGAAAAGGAAGAAAATGAGTTTAAGTGTACAAACCTATAAATCGGTGTTGAATTTTCCCTTTAAAATCACTTCTAGGCTGAGCTCTAATGGAGAGTTTATGAAAAATTTGTAAATTCCTGTTTTTGAAAGTTTTAATCACCAGCATTATGCCTTCGACATGTTCGCGAAGGGCCTGCTGCATTCACGAAAAGCAACAACTAAAAAGTCCTATGCATTCACGAGTATCCCCATGCGTTCACGACGGATACTCCTCCCAGGCCTCTGTGTTCGCTATCCAATGATTGCATATGTGTCGAGTAAAGCTGTTCGCCCCCTCTCCCAAGTCTAAAATCACACGTGTTTGCGAAGGTATGGACGTGTTCCTGAAGGGCAGACTCCCCAGTGCTCCGCATTCGCGTCCATCTCCTCGCGTTCACGTAGAACGAGCCTCCCACAGCCCCAATTTCCGCTTCGTGATTGCGAGAAAGGCTTCGTGATAGCAAACACAATACACAGGATAACTGCCGAAGCTAAAAGCTAGATTTTTCTAAGTTCAAACCATGCGTCGCACATCCGAAACTCACCCTCGCCCTCGGGGCTGAAAACGAAATTTTAACACAAGTCCGAAAATATTGTAAGAACTCACTAGCGTAATCAAAACAACAAAATATGACCTAGAACGACGAATCATACACTAAAATAAATGAAATTTTCAATAAAACTTAAAAACTGTTATTTTAACAACCGGACGTCCGAATCAAGTCAAATCATTTCCGTTTTGCACCAAATTCTGCAGACAAATCATAAATAGAATAATGGATATTTACCAAGTTCTGGAACCACGATATGGACTTGGGATCAACAAAGTCAAACATAGGTCAAATTTATAGTCTTTAAACCTTTATACTTCAAATTCTCGAGAAAATGCGATAACTCGAGCTAGAGACCTCCGAAATTGATTCCGGGTATACGCCTAAGTCTCAAATCACGACATAGACCCACCAGGACAGTCAAAACACGGATCCGAGCCCATTTTTTCTAAACGTTGATCAAAGTCAACTTAAATGAATTTTTAATGCAAGAATTCACATTTTAATCATTTTTTCACATAGAAGCCTTCCGAAAAAAGGCATAAGCTGCACACACAAATCGTGGAATGCTAAAAGAAGTTATTTGATGTTTCAAAATACAAAATTAAGAGTTAAAGCTGTAGATGACCCAACGGTTCAACAAATGATAATTTTTTATGTATATAGTAGATGATAAATTTTCTTTACTTTTTTATTTTTTTATATTTTGAATTCCCATAGTAAAAATCCTCACGTCGTAACTACTCTCGTGAAATACAAAAGTTTAATATCAACTCTACTTTATTCATGAATATCCAAAGGCAAAAGGTCCAAAATTTTATCCCATCTTCTTTTAAATATTGTCCACATCTAACTGTCATTATACTATTTGGATAAATTTGTCCCTACCATTATACTATCTTGAAAAATCTATCCCTACCATCAGCAAACATTTAAAAATTACCCCTCAATCTGTCAGATGACCTAGAATCTCCCAAATAATTTTAATTATGTCGCTTATTCTTCATCTTGATCAACTATTTTTCAAATAGTTCGCATTTACTTCCGTCCATAACTCGATAAAAAGAGAGAAATATTAAAATAATACAACGGTCAGTAAATAAAGTATATTAAATTGAAAAATCTAAAATTATGCAGCTTAACTAAATTTTAAAAATATTTACAGCACCACAACTTTAATGAATTTATTGCACCAAATATATGGAAACTTTGCAAGTATTCGTGATAGAAGTTAAAGTTCCTTGGAGACTTTACATTGTCGAGTTCAACTTTGCTTTAATCAAATGTCTTTCCATTGTTCACTCTTAAGTTAGTCGATCGAACTCTACACTAACGAGATAATAAAAGATATATTCGAATATACATGTACGTACATGATGAGTAGTTGCATATAATACATAATAATAGATCCTTGAATTCTACGATGTGAATATGGTTGAAAAATAAATAAAATTTTAAACCAATTCCAAACTCATTATCACAAGAAGAGAAGTGGGTGCAATGGTAGTTAAAAATATACATGACTAATTTGTATAGTCTTGTCACTTTAGAATTCACATAATAGTAATTTCTAAAAATGGTGGAGCAAGAGAAACAACAAGTGTTTTAAATAAAAGAAAATTGGGATATTTTGGATTACCTAACGGATCAAAGGGTAATTTTTAAAAATTTGTTGATGGTAGGGATAAATTTGGCTGGATAGTATAATGGTAGGAGTAAATTTTGCTGGATAAAATAATAGTGATCAAATGTAAACAATATCCGAAAGTAGGCAAGATGTATTTGAACCTTTTTCCATATCCAAATCGTCCTAAACAGACATAGTTATCTATTCCGCCATGACAGAATCACATGCTTGTTAAATACGTAATTTGTGCTTCATATATGTATTAATAAATTTCCAATACACGCGTTCTCTAAAATTAAGTGGAAAAAAACATTACATGTACGACCAAACGTATGTCACAACTACAGTAGTACTATGGTGATAAATTTTGGAGTTACTTTACATGTTCGACCTCACATGTCACACGGAATAATACTATTGTCACGATCCGGAATTTTCACTGTCGAGATTGTGATGGCGTCTAACATTTCACATGTTAGGCAAGCCAACGTTAGAATAATTTACTTCTTTTAGAAGCTTAAATGATAACATTAATAACGAACTGAAATAACATATATGTTCTAAATACAAATGTAGAAGCTAAACAACGACGTCTATTACAATTTCCTAAACCCGATGTCACAAGTGCATGAGCTTCTATAGTAAAAGGTTTAAAATAAGTACAAAGCTATTTGAATGAAGTTGTACAGCTAAAAGAAAAGAGGATGGGGACTCCAGGAACTGCGGGCGCTGAACAACCCTACCTCAAGTCTCCGTAAATGCCCGATCTGAGATTGCTAGTAACCGCCGAAGAGATCATCTTCAAAATATACATAGTATGCAAAGTACAGTATCAATACAAGCGACCTCATGTACTGGTAAGTGTCGAGCCTAACCTCGATGAAGTAGAGACGAGTCTAAGGCGGGTCAGCTATGCTAAAACCTCTACGCAGTTAATAACAATGATAAGATAATTGAAATACGATACAGAATTAAACAGCCAACAGGAAAGGATAATCACAGCCTCAAAAATAAACCAATGTCTTCCATAATTACCAATCTTTACTAGTTTAAACAAAATATTGAAAAACAACACAACTCAAAAAATAGAAACATATAGGTTGTTTCGGCGAACAACCTGATCCTACAAGATAACACATAATATTCTCTTATCCCACCATAACAATATCAATAACAATATATAATGTATATATTTGTTGCGTCACACAACTTGATTCCACCATATATCAATATTTATATCACAAATTCAGCCTTATTTTACCATATTAATTTATCCTTATTTCAGTTGTTACGGCATGCAACCTGATCAAACCGTACGTATGTATTCGCTCTTATTCTACCATATAGATCTTCCATTGTTACATCTATTGTGGTGTGCAAACAGATCACACCATAGCAGTTCCAAACAGTCAATGTACACAGTCAAATCAATTGGCTATATCTCAAGGCCTATACAAAAAATAAATACCAAGCCGAACCAAGAAAAGGGACCTTGTTCAATATAGAATCTACACAAATAATACTACACATCAAAACCAAACCAATAATCTATAGTTAGAAGGTACAAACAAGTCAAATTAAACAAATAGTAGGAATTAGGGGAACTATAAAAAGAGCTAACATGGTTAACATAAGAAGATAATTATTAACACATATAAATTAAGCATTAAAAGCATTTAAAGCATGTAAAAATTAAAATAGAAGGGAAACAATTAACGAAAAATGATAAATTAGAGAAATCAAATAATTCGGTGGCATTTAAGCACTCGTCACCTTGCATATGCGCCACTCACATGGAATTCACATAACACAAAGTCCGAGGAATCCTAATTCCGTCGAGTCAAAGGTTAGACACAATACTTACCTCGCTTCAAAGGCCACTCAAAGCTCAATCACATATTTGCCTTTCAAACTTGCCCCTGAACCAACAATATCTAGCAAATTACCAACAAAACTTTTCAAAATAAGCCTTCGAAATCACCCACGGTCGATAAGAATTCAATTTAGTCCATTATTGAAAAAGTCAACACCCAAGCCTCTTGGTCCAAACCCGAAAGTCGGTTCAAAACCTGATTACCCATTCACCCCGAGCCCTGATATATAATTGATTTTGGAATCTGACCTCTATTTGAGGTCTAAATCACCAATTTATCAAATCCCTAATTCTACCCAAAATTCTCAATTCCACCATGAAAACAATAGATTCTAGGTTGAAATCTTGTAAAATGAAGTGAGAGATTGCAAGAAACTAGTTAAAAATCATTTACCTATGATTTAGGGAAGAAAAAATCTTTGGAAAACCGTCTCTTGTGTTCTAGGTTTTGAAAATTTTAAGAATGAATGAAAAATCCCGTCTAACTTCACTTTTACACAACTACAGATGCTGCATTAGCGACCTGAAGCTTGCAAATGCAAGAAATGTATCGTAAATGCAAACCTATCAAATTTCTACTTCTGTCGCAAATGCAAACATAGTGTTCGCAAATGCGGAAATGGGATCGCAATTGTGACCCCCTTTTTCGTAAATACAAAGAACTCCTTCCCAAGACCAACTTCGTAAATGCAAATATTTTCTCATAAATGCGAAGACTGCCTGGCCCAGCTACTTCTCACATTTGCGATTAGTAGCTCACAAATGTGAACTCGGATCTCGAAAATATGAGATCATAGGCCAATTCCCAGAAATTGGAGATATCAACAAGGCCTAAGTCCATATTTCAAACCGTAGCCTATCAAAAAGTCACCTGAGCCCTTAGAGCTCCAAACATGCAAATAAGTCTTAAAATATCATACGAACTTGCCCGTCCGATCAAATCGCCAAAATAACACTTAAACCCTCAAATTTAGCACCAAATCTATTGAACTTCTCAAAAATATTTTAAAATTCCTATTTTCACAACCAGACGTCTAAATCCAATCAAACTAACTCCGTTTCTCACAAAATTTCACAAACATGTCTTAAATATATGTTGAACCTATATGGGACTCCGAAACCAAAATACGTACCCGATACCAACAAGATCAAATATCAATACTTTTTTTAAAAATCAATAAGTTTTTCAGATTTATTTTTTGACAAAATTTTGTAAAACAGGCTAGGGACCTCCGAACCCGATTACGGGAAATGCCTTGGTGCCATATTTTGATACGGATCCACCGAAACTATCAAAACAGTAATCCGGGACCGTTTACCAAAAATATTGACCAAAGTCAACTTATATGAAAATTTTAACAAAAATTCATCATTTTTATCAACTTTTAACACAAAAGCTTTTTGAAAATACGCTCGGATTGCCACACAAATCGAGGAGGGATAAAATGGGGTTTGAAGGCCTCTGAACATAGAATATTATTTTAAATCATAAGATGACCAATCAGGTCATCACATTCTCCACCTATAGAACAACCGTTCATCTCCAAACATACATAGAAAAGTACTTGAGCTGGGAAAAAGGTGGGGATATCAACTCTGCAAGTACGACTTAGTCTCCCAAGTAACTGGCTCAATGTGATGACCTCTTTATTACAATCGAATGAAGGATAATTCTTTGATCTCAACTGACGAACATGTCGGTCTAGAATAGCTATGGGATCCTCCTCATAGGTCAAATCCTTGTCCAACTGGACAATGTAGAAATCTAACATGTGGGATGGATCACCGTGATACTTTCAGAGCGTAGAAACGCGGAACACCGAAAAAACTCTAGATAAACGGGGTGGCAATACGAGCTAGTAAGCCACCTCACCCACTCTCTAGAGAATCTCAAAAGGTCCGATGTACCTAGGGCTCAACTTGCCTTTCATTCCAGATCTCATTACACCCTTTATGGGTGAAACACAGAGCAACACTCTCTCTCTCCAAACATGAATGCAATTTCACGGACCTTACTGTTGGCATAACTCTTCTGCTTAGTCTGAGCTGAGTGAAGTATATCCTAAATGATCTTAACCTTATCCAAGGAAACCTTTACTAAATCTGTACCCAATAATTGAGCCTCTCCCGGCTCAAACCATTCGGTCGACGATCGATAACGTCTACCATATAAAGCCTTATAAGGATCAATCTGGATGCTCGATTGATAATTTTTGTTGTTAGGAAAACTCTGCTTGAAGCAAGAACATGTCCCACAAGCCTCCAAAGTCAATAACACAAGTGCAAAGCATATGCTCTAATATCTGAATAGTGTGCTAGATTGTCTGTCTGTCTGAGGATGAAATGTTATTCTCAAATATACCTATGTGCCCAACTCATGTTGCACTTCCATCCAGCAATTCGAGGAGAACTATGTACTTCAATAAAAAATGATAGACAGGGGCACACCGTGAAGTTGAATGATCTCACAAATATAAATCTCTGCTACCACTCTGAAGAATACGTAACTGCCACTAGAATGAAGTGCGCTGACTTTGTTAGTCTATCCACAATGACCAAAACAACATCAAACTTCCTTCGAGTCTCTGGGAGTCCAAAAACAAAATACGTATTGATGCATTCCTACATCCACTCAGGAATCTCTATCTTCTGAAGTAAACCACCGGGTCTCTGATGGTCATACATTACTTGCTGGCAATTTTGACACCGAGCCACATATGCCACTATATCTTTTTACATTGTCCTCAACCAATAATTCTGCTGCAAGTCCTGATACATCTTGGTGGTGACCAGATAAATATAACACCGGGAACTATGAGCCTCCTCTTGAATCAATTCATGGTGTTCATCTATATTAGGCACACAAACACGACCCTGCATTGTCAACACTCCATCATCTCCAATTGTAAACTATTTGAAATCTCCGTACCACGCTGTGTATCTAAGGACAAGCATATGAGGGTATTCATACTGTCTCTCCCTGATACGCTCAAACAATGAATACCAAGTGACCGTACAAGCTAGAACATGACTGGGCTCAAAAACATGAAACCTCACAATTTGATTGGCCAGTGCCTGAACATCTAATGCAAGAAGTCTCTGCTATGCCCCGCGACATTACGTCAATATTACTTTATGTGTTATTATGTTACGATGATGTTTATGCTTTGCTGTATTAAATTACGATGATGTTGTACCCTGTAGTATTGTACATCAAATTCGTCGTAAGGTAATTGACAACAGTCCAAAGAAAAAGATTATCTGAAGATTATAGAGATTATGCTATTTTAAAAAAATAATGAGTAAATTGATGAACGTGACAGGGGAAGCAAGTAAATAAAAATGCATTTTTTCTTCAAAGTTTGGCACATTGGGATAAAATACAAGCCGAGCATTAATACCCGATATTTATGGACTAGTGCCATACAAGTTACATTACCATGATAGTAAGGTGTATCAGGTATGTTAGAGGCAAGTAGTATTTTAAGTAAGTTGAGATAATTCTTAATTATGTGGGTAATTGGTTAATTACCAGGTAACGTGGCATTACCTAATTAATTGGGGATATATTGAATAAGTATTAAAGAGCATGAGATGACATCCCCTTCATTCAAATCAAATGACTCCTATCTTGGAATGATAGGTGGCAACACAATGTGTTATAAAGATATGACTCTTAGTCATTAGGGTAGTCTTGGAATGGTCAGAAAAGAGTCTTGAATCAAAGAATATCATTAATAACGTTAAATCATACTGTAGAGAAACTTTATTGAAACCTTATAGATACACAACTTTCACCATTTAAAAGAACAGCTATGTAGAGGCAATCTGAAGCAACGCGGAATGGTACAAATCTTCAATAATTCAAGTAGAGATTTCATAGTATCTTAAGCAACTTGAGATTTTGCAATTTTAAAGAAGTACGGTGTAATTCTTCTCATCAATATCACATAGTTTTTTCCCTATTCCAGGTATGTTAAGGGTATCCCTTTTTTCTTCTGGCATGATCTATACGACACAAACGAAATGAGAAAATGCATAATTTCTATAAATGACTCTATTCATAGAAATACTAGAGATGTTTATGTTCTTGATTCCCCATGTGTCATATTATTCTATCTTCTGTTCATGGGTATCTGAAAATATATAAACTAATTTTATGATATAAATCAAAGGCATAATGGTCCTATGAAGTACCAAAAGATTTAATTAACGTATTTCATATGCATTTCGTGCATTTAAACATGCACATTGACCCATAGGTACTCAATTGAGTAAGGTACCGGGTGTCCATTACGGCCCATTGGTTTGGGTCGTGACAAAAGCTGTTTCCAAGCAATTCTATCTTAGGGAGTCTACAAGCCATGTTTAGTCGAGTCTTGTTTATGGGTGTGACGTGCACCGCACATTTAAGTAGGAGGCTACAAGTAATTTATGATTGTTTCTCTTTCCTATTACTCTAGATCGCATGGTAGAGCTCAGTTGTAAGCACTCAATTTTGTAAATTCTATGTTATTTGTAATACAATTATGCCTACATTCAGAATGATGGTCGGTAAGAGATATAGTTGTGGAAGTGTTGAGTCAGGGGAACTTTATTTTGCATCATGGTTATGACGAGTAAATGTGAGATCTTCAGCACACCATGCATGTAATTAGAGGTGTAAGGTTCTTGATAAGGATTTTTAAGGCAAGAATACTTATCCACTATTACGGTGAAAAAGAATAACAGAATCGGAAGGAAGACACAAGTTTTAGCAAGTAAAACACGCAAGGTGAAGAAGGCTATGAGGTACCCAGCTAATAAAGATTATCATTATTTACCATTCAGGAAGGGATATATAATTATTTAGAGTTACCTGTAACAGTAACAAATGTACGTACAATCGGCCACGCCGATTTAAGTTATGCCCTATGGGAGCTAACAAATATAGTTTAAGAGAAGGACGGGTTATCAAGATCCGGCTGGGATTAGAGTAACCCAAAATAGGGGGATGAATCAGTAGAGTTAGGTGACATCTCTGAAGGATAGTGCAAACGTGGTAATCGATCTCCTTGTGTAACACCTAAATGATGCACTATAAAATAGTACAGCTAGATATGAGTTCTATAAAGATAGGTACTGGAAGCCTGGAAAGGATAAATATTAACTTAGTTTGACTCTTGTCCCTAGTAGAAAGATAATTGTAGGAAACTCGAAGAGCCAGTGGATGGAGCAAAGAGGTGCTAAAAGAAAAAGAATATCTTGTTGAAGTTTTAAGAATAAAGTGATAGATAGAAATATTAGCAAAAAATAAGAAGACAACTAATGAAGTAATTAAGAGTAAAATGAGATACATGGATGACAATGGACCCCAAATCCCTTACTATAAGACTTGTACACATATTTACCAAGTCTAATTGATGTACACCATGGTAATAGCACATAAATTAATATAATAATTAGCCTACGTGGCACCACAAAATCCTAGATTACTTAGCAAAATTTTTCGGGGACTTACATTCTCCCCCCCCCCCCCAGGATCATTCGTCCTCGATTGAGGAGTAGAGTCTTCCCCAAACACTTTACCATCACACATCTCTTTTTTAATCTACCTCAAGTCCCTAAATTTTGAGTAACTCCAAAATTCTTCAGAAATTTCCGCAGAGTCTCCTTTGTAACTAGGCCTATCCACCCGTCAGAGAACCATCAAATTCGTCTCAATAACACATCCACAACTATACATAACACCACAATGTATATATCTACTATCCTAATCCCAGTATTACAAGCACTACATTATCATAAGGATACTAGAACATGGACTGCACAATTTTAGATCAAACACCTATATGGTACTTTCCAAGTCAAAACTAACTGGTATTCAATCAAGCAAAAATATTTTCCTTCCACGACACTTTCAGCTTTCCAGATGACATTATCGACTTACAAGCATTGTCATGACACATTCTCAGAAATAATATTAACTCCCAAACATATATAACAAGGATGATATATAATCATCTTGCATGAGATAACTATCCATTGACTTTACCTTTTAATACCTTCCACTGTACAATTTACATTCCACCGGATATTGCAATTCATGATAACAACAACAACCCACAATTTCATAATACGGCATCATGCCATCAAGAATGTCATTTCGTAGTAACCAACCAATCACGTGTTCATAATAGTCCTTACCAGCCATTAATGTAATCATAAAGGTGTTCATCAACAAGAATATAATTTTACTTCAATCAACAATCCATATGAATTCAAGCCACCATGATTCTTGATAGTAGTGCATCATATAGGATATTACCATGATCATATAGTTCAATCAAATCAATTCATACCCTTTTTTTTAATCACAATCTTCATATACATAAGCATATGGAAACACAAAGTACATGAGAAACAGTTACGGGGAATATCATACCCCTATTGAAACCTAATGTGTAATACACTTATGTTACCTTTATTATCAACTCACATAACATTTTTAGGGGAAAATATGGAAAATATCCTGCTCGCCCTCCAAGCTCTAAATCTCTAGGAGAACGCTCAAACTAAACCCTTGATGACCTTCAATAATTACTCTAAGGTGTACTTTCATAAACTGGCCATAAAATTACCTATCCAATATATATGTGATCACACTGTGAAGCTTCATCTTTGACTTGTCTGAACTTACAATACCCAATGGATCTAATACAGTGAGGAAGAACAGAGTTCAATATCAGGCTGGAGTTATTAAGGAATTCATTAATGCACTGAGTAGACTACTTTATGAGGTTACATGCTAAGAGAAACAGAAGGTTACTACTAACAATATTTACATGGTTAATCATTGTGACAACCTAAATTATTACACAAATGAGGCATAAGGGTAAGTAGTACATTGGAAATATGAATCATTAAGGAGGAATACTCAAGTACATGAACCACTCATTTTCTAGAGTGTAAGGAAAATCCGTCAATCAAGAATAAGAATACTCTGTCACCTTGAATGTGATATGGGTTTCAAAATACATGAAGTTGAATTACACTGTTAACATTACTTGACACACAGAATCTATGCCACAAGTCTGTGAGGATGAAAAGAAGTCGAATGCTTATGATATTATCATATTTCAGATGACTTAGCACTTCTTGATAATTGATCATATATGAGGGAACTAAAAATACGACCACTTTTATTCCAAATCCACATGTCCATGATACGTGCAAAAATCTGAAGTCATCTAATCTCAACCTTTCACGAGTGAAACCCCATAGCTAGGACATCTTGACATTGGCGCAAAATCATAAATTGGTTAGATGGTTCTAATAGTTAATACGACGCTCCGGGGAGAAGGCAAATAACACTCATATCCAGCAAGGAAGGTGAGATACCAAGGGTAGTAAAACACTCCACACATGACAACAGCATAGTCCATGATTCTAGAAGTTGAGGGTGTAAAGAAAACCAAACTCAATGAGACAATGCACAATAATCACTGAAGGTTTGCATATGTTCATGATGAGATATCCATAGGTTTTGAATTGAAAAAGGAAGTGTCATAGTGATACATAGAAGGGCATGTTCTCTTATAGTTGTCATACCAGCGTTGGGAACTAGCACAATGAATTCACTAAATAAGGAATACAATTAACAGATTGTGGAGACATAAAGAGAAAATAAACATTTGTTATAAGCTGGACACACTTCTACTATATTAACTCCCCGCTGTAATACATGACCATGCCACAAGCAACCACAAAACTAGGACAGAGTGAGCTACTTACTACGAGATATAACAAGTGGACACGAAAACCATGGCGACACAAGATATCTAAGATGGGGATGTGAGGATCTCAATTTTGTTTTTTTTTCAGAGAGACTTTAGGCACACGGTAACCATTTCGATTGATATGCACTCATATGATATGCACTGGGATGTGCATGTATGTTACTAGACAGTAAAAAGGTTTCATGATGATACTCGTAAGAGAGTAGATTGGTTGATCAAGCCATATAAACCATACACAACTGAGTAAAAGAGTGATTCAAGAAGGATCACAAATCTTGGATACTTTGCATGGAACTTGACACCACATGTACAAACTTTATGATGGTACATGTATAGGCACAAGTAAGCAGATGTTATCTATTTAAATAAAAGTTTTCTATAAGGATTTCATCGGATAGAACCTTGATGAAAATTTAGGAAAAACAAGTGGGAAGTATCAGTAGTGTTATAACTCAATTCAAGAACATAATCATAGATCTCAATTCCATAGGAGGTTGTAAACAATAGAACTATGATCGGGAGACTTGTAAATAATACGTCTCAGTCAAAGAGCATGTGCATAAACTGTTTTGTAATTTAGATTCTTTTTAAGAACATATCTATGCAAGGACAAGGAAGTCATAAGGGTTTAACAAAAGGTCTAAACAATCACCACATTACCAAATAAAATGGATCACAGAGCTTTCACATAATTTCCATACCTCTAGGCTGCATTTCATTGCCCTTCCATAGGGTTCACATATCAAATTATTCACCTATGCGCTTCATACAATAATAAGGAAATCACAAGTACAAATCAAACACTTTAAATGATCACCACATTATCAAATAAAAGAATCATGCCATTTTCACGTATATGAGTCCATCGGCACTTGGGGGCACAATTATCACATCATACTTGGCACTAGGCCGCATTTCATAACACAATCTCTTATTTCCCGCATTTCACATCACNATTTGACTTATTTCAACAGCTCTATACACAGAGGATTTCACATAGTTTAACATAATATATGCATCTCCAATTTCAATTTTAGGTCTTAGCATTTCAATACATGATTGCACCGTTTTTAAGTTGTCAATAATAGCACATTGATCATATTGGAATGCATCTTTCACAACATCGGGTCACAACACCAATTCATGTAAAGTATCAATAACAACAAGAATCCAACATTTAGATTTTTACCACATTTACACAGTCACTTACTTCACTTCCAAATATCTTTATACATTACCCAGAACTAGACACAATCAATCAAATACCTTTGGTACACGTAAGGACATTTTGGAGGAATTAACCATAATGAGTTTTCTCACACAATTTGGCATCAAATATCAATTTAAATTTGACCTGAAGTCTAGGAGCACATTGTCCACATTTTTCTTATACCCTCATTTACCAAGAATAACATATTAAACACATGAAGAAGTACCTACCACATACATTTTTATAATAATAATTCGCTTAACGTAATAAAACGAGTACGACATCACTTATATTTTGAACTTATAACATTTACGCGGGCACCATGGAAGCTCAATTTCTAAAAGATGGGGCTTTAGCCCTACATACTGATGATATACTACATGATCTGGTGGTGCAATGACATTAGTAGGAACAAGGGTACCTATATACTGATGATATACTACATGATCTGGTGGTGCAATAACATTAGTAGGAACAAGGGTACTCTCCTTAACAACAAGTTCTACCAATCCCTCCATGGCCCAACATATTCTTCTCACCAGTCCTTGGGTATCCACTCGGACTCAATGGTGGGATAAATCCCTCTTTACATGCTTCAAATTCATGGAATTATGGTATCAAAATTACCAATCTTGAGAGTAATAATAAGAGAGGAAATTAGCTCCCTATCTTGAGCCATATCGCACGATCTGGAATATCAAAGAAGGGTGAAATTCCTAAATGTCCAAATAGCCTCCAACTTATAGATGTGGTTGACAACACACCGATAAGAAGGACTCTACTAGACATGGCTTTGAGACATCCTAGGACACTTTAAAACCTTAAGCTCTAATACCAAGTTTGTCACGCCTCAAATTTGAGGGACATGACCAGCGCTCAATCGGGTATCCCCAGTCAAGTGGACCTGGGTGCCTTTTCTATCCCACATGTTACCCCACATTTTCATTACCTATTAACCAAGTAAAATAGCCATTCATAATTTAAAACACCTTTTATTACAAAACATACACAACATACATGGTTCTCAGAGTGGTTTACATTTTACACCGCCCAATATACAAAATACATATTTACATAAGTTCGCAACCCACATTTACTATCTAAGGAGCCTTTAAGGATACAAACAGATAATACAATACTTGCCGGTAACAAGGCTCCCGCTATACCTTATACAAACATCCAAAACAAGATCCCAAAACAGAAGTGGCAGGAGCCACATAGGTCCCCGAAAGGAAAGGGGCTCAAAGAATCAGCTGACAGCAAGTGATAAGGAACTACGGTCAGTGGACTGGAGTACCTGCTATGGATCCACCTATAATCATAACACGAATGTAGCGCCCCCGACAAAAGGGACGTCAGTACATTTGAATTGTACTGGTATGTATGAACAAACCTTGCTCTAAGTAAACTCAAACCATACACTAGTTGCAAGCAATAACAGAATCAATAATCGAATACACAGTTAAGGAACAATCAAGCCAAACAAGTCTACAATTTCTCATTTTTCCCTTCAACATTTCCACATCAATGATTTCACAATTTGATACACTAGTAGAGAACAGTAATAGAAGCAGCAACCAAACACACATGAAAGGAACAATCAAGGCAAACAAGTTATCCATCTCTCCTGTTTTCCACCTTCCACAATTCCACATCAATGATTTCACACTTTTTCTCATATTCTCATTTTAATAGTGATTTCGATCACTTTCCACCCTTATTACCTCGGCCACCCTTATCACCACAACCCTCACCTTATTACTTCGTGTTGCGGCGCGCAACTCGATCCCACCGTACAGTTACAATTCACAAACAACACAACAACAATGAATAATTCACAAAGATCAACAACAACACTTCTTAAGAAAAACCACAACAATTTATAAGTTTCCATAATCGTAAATACCATTTTCCATCTTTTTCAACAAATTCATATGCAATTTAAGTCACCAAAATAATTAACCACAACAATCCAAATATGTTATTACCACAGTTGTTCCAATTACATCGTTTATGATTTTCCTTCCATCATTTGTTTCTCAACTCTTACCACATAACACTTTCACAATCACGCATTTTGTTCATTGTCAATTACTTGCTCCATTAAACCACAAACACTCAATAAAACCAATCAAACACCCAACAAACCAACCACAAGAATTTCACAAACAATCCACGTAGATATCACACACCAAATATTCGTACACCAAACAAGGTAATTTTACAAAGGTCAAAGTTAGCCATACATACCTCGTTTAAGCTTTCCTTAAGTTACTACAACGTTCCAGAAATTCTAGGAATTCCAATGTAGTTTAATACATAACAAAATTGAACACAAATTAGAAATGTATTCATGGTTTCAGCTTATTTGAGCATTTTATCAAATACTAGACTAGCATCTTGATTTCAAATCCCCTTTACAAGATTTCCTTCATTCCCTAACCCAATCTTACTTATTTAAGTTAAACAATCTTCCCATAAACCTAAGTTGTACATGCTTGTTTACACAATACTAATACTCCCAAGAATCATACCTCAATAACCCATCTTATACACCAAACTCGAAATTAAAACCTAGGGTATAGAATCTTACCTTTAGATGAAGAACATGTGATTGGGTTCTTTGATTCTTGGAAGATTGATGCAAGATTTTGATGATTTACAGGTTGGGTTCCTCATTCTCTCTCTAAAATGCTCTCACCTCTCTCTAAAATAAGTAGAAAATGACCCCAAATGAAGCCCCAAAGGCTATATATTAAAATGGGGTTGGGTTATGAAAATTAGAAAATTAACCCTCCGATATCAACTATGCTACCGCAGAATCCACCATAGAATGGGTATGCGGACCGCAGATTCGTCGCATAACTTGTTTCCTAGAACTGGGCTGTTCTGCCTCATTCCACGACTATTTTGCGATCACAGAATGTGTTTTGCAGTCCGCAGAGTTCAATCTGCGATCGCAGATTTCACATAGACTCGCATTTTTCCAGCTTTTGGTAATTTGATCATAACTTTGTGTAGGAATGTCCAAATGATGAACGGTTTGAAGAGTTGGAAACTAGACTCAAAGATCATTCATTTGATATATTATTCAACACATAAAATCTTATACATATTTAGATATACTCGTTCAAAGTATGGACTAGTGCAAGATTATTGGGAATTTTAGCCTATTATGGACTCTTCCAATTTTTCTTAGACTTTGGCCTTTCCTGGAACCCAAATCACTTACTATAAGACTTTTACACATATTTTCCAAGTCTAATTTATGTACACCATGTTAATAGCACATAAAATAATATAATAATTAGCCTACGTGGCACCACGAAACCCTAGATTACTTAGCGAAATTTTTTGGGGCCTTATATGGTGAACAATGTTCAAGCACCTCAGGATAATATCTGACACAGCTAGTTTACAAAAACAAATGAATTCAGTGGTCACACAGGGTTCAGGGGTTTCGTACATATACTACATTTGGGTACCAATATATAACCCAACGAATGTGTGAGGACAAGTTTAGACATCCTCAGAAATAGCTGATACTGTTATGTTCACAACCCAATCATGAAGAACACAAGCACATAAAGGGGTGATAAGGGTTTGAGGACTCATAAGATGGTAAGTACATAGTAAGTAAAGAAAAATTGGTAAGGCATGGTTAGGAATAAATATTAAGCAGAATGGACTAATCTAAAGGAACAGGGGAGACATAATATCATGTTGGTGATATATTGTTAGCTACAAGTTTCACAACAGAACCACAATTAGAAACAAATGAGAAAAAGGATGAACTAAAACAATACGAGAAGCATGTTGTTGTTGAAACTTAAAATTGAACATATGACATACTAATGAATAGAAGAGTAAGCAAAATGAGAGAACCAGAGATCACAAATAATTAGCCATGGCTTGCAGCCGACTAATAGTGATAAATATCATAAGAGAGAACAGAGACTTTTAGTAACAGATATAGTTTCTGAACCCTAAGTGTTCATGTCTGTGTTAATGAAAGACTGGAGTACTTATAGTTTAAAATAGGTAGTAATATAATGTAAGATTCACAATAGCATAACAATTGAGGTTCTCAGAATCAATCTATTAGAAAATAAAGGAATTAATCCCTTAAGTTAAGGGAATCAAATCAAATAGGAATATCTAGAATCATACAAGGCAAGAAGAAAAATCAGTACATGACTAAATAAGGAAGGAATCAAGGTTCAGTAAGAACAGAGTAGTTAACTAGGACTACATTCAAAAAACCTCAATTACAAACACGACACAGTAAAAAAAATAAATTATCTTAAAAAGTAATGTAATAAAATTGGTAAACTTAAATAGATTAGGTAAAGCATTTAGGGATTTAAAAGGAAATCTTTCCATTAAAGCATTAGTAAAGAAATCAGAATCAAATGAAGAGAGGGTCACGATTCTATATTACAACATATAAATAGAGAATAATAAACAGACGTAGAAAATAAGAAAGATCAGCCATATCGATAGGAAGAAGCAAGAGATGAAAAAATCAATACGAATAACAATCATACAAAGGTGACACAAGTAGGTTAAAGACTCAGTAGAAAACCCATTCGAAGCATGGTAACCAACAGAAACTTAACAAAATCAAGTAGTCATTTTAACACACAGAAAAAAACAAAGAAGATCTAAGAAAATCGAGTTGAAAAAGCATTAAGAACACATAATCAATCAAGATATACGAGGGAAAAGGTTGAAAGATAAAGAAAAAGTCGGTTAAAATAAGTGTAGAAAAAACTCCGAGGAACCCTAATTTTAAGGAAAGTAAAGCTCTTTAAAGTTGAGGATTTTCCAAAAGAAGTTTATGAATAGTGTAAAACATAGAAAGAAACATACTTGAAATGTTAAAAATAGCACAGATCAAATAGATTCATACAAGAGTTAGGGTTTCAAAGGAAACCCAAGGAGAAACGGAAAAACCTATTGTAAACTTCAAAGATCATAACATATATGGTGTTACTTTGCCCGAAATCACACTGGAGAAGCCATGAACAATACAAAGAAAAGCCATAGATCCAAATTGGCATGGCCCAGGACCCTTCAAGGCCTCAGAGATGATGACTAAGCCGAGTGGGAAACCATTGAAGGATTGGGGTTGAAAGGTGGTCGTCGGAGATGACCGGAGAAGGAAGGCGATTGACAGAATCTAGGGATAGATTGAGAGAAGAGAGAAGATGAGAGGATTTGAATGTGGCTGATTTAGAAAATGGTTTAGGGTTTAGGGGTATATGAATTAAAAAAAGAAAGAACAAATGAGGCCCGTTGATCTTTTAGATCAACGACCAGGATCTGATGGGTTTTGGGTAAGGTAGAAAGTGTTTGGGGCATGTGTTGGGTTATATAATAGGAGATTGGTCTAGGATTGGGTTATAATTAGGCAAACATTGAAAGCCAAATCTGGCTATGATTTAAATAGCCAATTTTCCTATTTTAATTTTAATAAAATAATAAATAGTTTCTAAAAAATAATTTTTCTATTCCAAAATGATTAGAAACGTATAATTATCATTTTAAAAATATAGGGTCCAATTGTTTAAGTATAAAATATAATTATACATTAAAATGGGATAACATTACAATTATATGCAACTTAGCTTGAAAAATACCAAATATGATTTTAAAAATACATAGAAATTGTGTTAGCCATATTTTTGCATAAGTATAGAAATAAAATGAATAAATATTCATTACAATAAAGTAGGAAAAAATTATTGTGGATTTTATGGCTAAAAGTGGAGAAAATAAGTAAATTTAAATCCATAAAATTATGGGAAAAAATTATATAAACCTTATGCATGCTCATATATGTATATATATGTTATTTTATAGGTATTTATGTATATTTAAAATATATAGAGAAAAATTAGGTATCAACAATGACTCTTAGTCATTAGGGTAGTCTTGACCAGACGGGATGTTTTGAAAGACAAAGGTCAGACTCTGGTTTTTGGATTGCCTACATATCGCTGATTTTATAGGAATTGGAACATGTGTAGTTTTGGATTTGCCTACGGTGTATGCCGATGAAACTACTGCAAGAACGGACATGAGATGTGGAAGCAACTATTGTTAAGGCTCAAGACGCTTGAAGGGAACGGGAGCAAGGTCGCTCCAGCTAGGATAGCAGTTTCTTATTGGTTGACCGTAGATAAAAGATGCCACAAACATATTTGTGAAAATTTAGGCATGATGAAAATTCCATTTGGACCACGAATATTGTCTTCAGACAAAAAAATATTACGTCCTTGGACCAGGACGTCCTGGGCTATGAATTGTTTAGTGATAGATTCGTAGGCCATGAAATGGTGTTCTCAAGCCATGAAAATAGTGCCTCCAAACCATGAAGCCTTTGACTAATGATATGCAAATTTGAGAGATCCTCAGGCCATGACATGGTGTCTTCCGGCTATGAGGATGGTGCCTTTAGACTATGACACCTTTAGACAAATTGGTGATGTTTTAGGCCATGATATGCAATAGTATCATGTAATAAGACATGGCTTAGTCTTGTGAAGTGGAGGATAGAGCTTAGCCCAATTAAAAAGCAAGTAAATAGTAGTAGAAATAGAATGATATGTGTAGAAAAGAGGGACAATGATTAGTCCCGTTCAAGTGGGGAGGCAGGATTAGCCTTATGCAAATGGGAGGCAAGGATTGTCCATAAGAAATTATGGAGTCTGGATTAGACTTATACAACTACGCAGTCAAGGATTAGACTCATGCAAACGTGGATATAAAGCTTAGTCTGGTGCAAAGAGAAGGCAAATCTTAGCCTTATGGAAAAAAGGAGGTAGAGCTTAACCTCATGCAAAGAGTAGGAAGTGCTCAGCCTTATGCAAGTATGGAGCCCCGGATTAGACTCATACAAGTATGGAGTCAGGGCTTAGACTCATGCAAGTATGGAGTCAAGGATTAAACTCATGAAAGTATGGAGTTAAGGATTAGAGTCATTCAAGTATGGAGTTGTGTCTTAGACTAATACAAGTATGTAATCAAGGATTAGACTCATGCAAGATTGGATTCGGGGCTTAGACTCGAGAAAATATGGAGTCAAGGATTAGACTCATGTAAGTATGGAGTTAGGGCTTAGACTCATGCAAGTGTGGAGTCAAGGATTAGATTAATTCAAGTATGGAGTCAAGGATTAGACTCATGCAAATATAGAGTCAGAGATTAGACTCATTCGAGATTTGAGACAGAACTTAGTCTGATGTAAAGAGAAGGAAGTGCTTAGCATTATGAAAATAGGGAGGTAGAGCTTAACTTCATGCAAAGAGAAGGTAGTGCTTAGCCTTATGCAAATATGGAGTCTGGGAATAGACTCATGCAAGTATGGAATCAGGGCTTAGACTCATGCAACAGTGGAGTCAAGGATTAGACTCATGCAAGTATGGAGTCAAGGATTAGACACATGCAAGATTGGAGAAAGAGCTTAGTCTCATCTAAAGAAAAGGCAATGCTTAGCCTTATGCAAATAGGGAGGTAGAGCCTAACCTCATGTAAAGAGACGACAATGCTTAGCCTTATGCAAATATGGAGTTCGGGATTAGACTCATGCAAGTATGGAGTCAGGGCTGAGACTCATGCAAGTATGGAGTTAAGGATTAGGCTCATGCAAGTAGGAGTCGAGGATTAGACTCATGCGAGTATGGAATAGCATATAACGAAAGAGTATATCTTAGTTAGGATATGTTTAGTGTCTTATGGCCAGATAGATGGTGAATTTTGCTTTGTGTATGCATGTTTCGCAAATGCTACCATTACGTTGAATGTTCCCACGTTCAAAGAAAAATCGTAAGTTTTATAAGGGGAGGTTGGTTCTTGCTTCGCCTGTTGGCCATGCTTTGCTCTGCTTTGGAAGCCCCCTTCGTGTCCTCGTAGGTGGCACTTGTCCGTTATGAAAAAAAATATAATTTTTGAAAAATATGCATTTATTTGTGAAAATAGAATTGTTTTGGAATCTTATTATATATCAAGTAATTTTAGATGAACTAGCGATGGTGACACATTTCAAGGGCATTGCAGCTCTCTTATGTTGGAATTTTGAGAGTCCTTAAAATTCTACCCCAGTTTGGTAGATGATTTTTAACTGTTTGTGGATTGGGAAACCTACTGATTCTTTTTCGGAATTTTGAGAATCCTTCTCAAAATTCTGCCCTAGTTCTTGACTGATGACTGACTTCCTGGCATATGATGGCGTTGGCTAGACTTGCTCCAAAATTTTGAGGACCCTCCAAAAAATTCTGACACAGTTTCTAATTTTGGGGGAAATGAAATTTTTTATTATGTTATGACCAAATCCATAAGACTGCCAACGTATCCCCTCTTAAATGGGAATCAGTTCAAGCATTGTTTAATTACATCTGAAAAGAAATGTTAAATAATCTAGGCGTCGTATCTCTTGACTTCGTCTCAATTGATTGGTTTCGGCCCAATTTCTCCATCCATTTCTGCAAGTATGAGTGCTCCTACTGTCAGGACCCTATGAACCATGTATAGATCTTGCCAGCTGGAAGAGAATTTCCCTTTGTCTTCATCTTGATACGAGCAGATTTTCTTCAATACAAACTGTCCTGGTGCAAACTGTCTTGGTGTGACTCTTTTGTTTAAAGCTCTGGACATTCTATTCTGATAAAGTTTTTCATGACATATTGCGTTCATTCTCTTTCCATCGATAAAGAACAATTTCTTATAGAGGTTCCTTATCCATTCTGTGTCGCAGAGCTCAGTTTCTTATATGACTCTTAAAGAAGGAATCTCTACCTCGGATAGGATGACATCCTTGGTACTACAAATAAGCATGTAGGGAGCTGTCACACCTCCTTTTCTTTCATACGCTACTTTACCCGCAAGGGCGTAGAGGAGTTTATTCCAATTTAAGGACAGTCAAAACGGGATTAGTTATTTAAAATTTTCAGAGTCGCCACTTGAGGATATAATGGTGTCCCAAGTAAACGGTTTAATCCTGAACCGAGGAAAGTTTGACTCTATTACAGTATGCGAATTTGAAATCCGGATAAGGAATTTTGTTAATCCGGGAGAAGGTGTTAGGCACTCCCGAATTCTGTGGTTCTAGCACGATCGCTCAACTGTTGTATTTGCTTTTATCTGATTTCCATATATTCTAATTATGTGCATTATTAATATTCCGCTTTATCTATATTGAGGAATTGCAACATCGTGAAAATTCATTTTTTAACCACACCGTACCAGTACGCCCATGGCTTTAAATACAGTTGGACTTCGTTGAGAGTAAGATTTTGGTCACATAAATGTGCACCCGTACTTGAGAATGTATATTAAAATCGTGCCTAAAATATCTACGTCTTATTACTTTGGGGAAGATCGTGAAATTAGCTAAACGGTCCTTCCGAATCTAAGGATTTTTATAATAATTATTTGAGGGCCCCGTGCACTTTTTGTCTTCTAACGAGGCTCATCTCATTTCATTTTAAAGGTCAACCTATAGTGTACTACGTTTTCTATCATTGTTTTTGCCTTGACTAATGCTATCTAATTATGAATTAATATTACGATGCCTAGGCCTTCATGCGATTTGGGCCTGGAAATTGGTCCAGCAAAGGGTAATGCACCACTGTGCATAAGGCTCATCTTAGCCCAACTCATGTATACTGATTTGTTCATGTGAGCATAGGGGGCCATGATTATTGATTCGGGACCTTTTTGCCCGATTAGGCCCAACTTATGGACTAAATCAGAAGAACTGTCTCTGTAGGGTTATTAAACTATTAGTATACACATATAGCTCTCAGTAACATATTATCAATAATTTCCAAAGGGTAAAAGTACTGAGCTTCTATCCGTGAATTATTGTTATGAACTCATTCAAGTTTTTGATATTTCTGTTGTTAAATAACTTGTAGATTAACTACCCTAATTCACTAATTTGTACTATTGTTTATCAGTTGGAGTACTACTTATTTAGATGCAGAATTGCATAACCATTATACTCGACCAGAAATGTTAAACTAAATCTATAGTTAACATATTAGAATTAAATCCTGAATTTCATTCATATTTTTGAATTCATGTTTCACAGCATACTACTGACTTTTAATGTGAATTTATGGCCAAACTAGTTTAAACAATTCAGAGTCATAAACGGAATTTTAAATCTAACTATTTCATACTTTTTCTCATTAATAATAGTTGATATAGAACAAACACTTCAACATTTTTGTATTACACTTCTGGCTTAATAACAAATGAAGATCTAAAAATCGATCAACTAGACTTTAACCAGTGTTCTAATCTATAATATATGTGACTCATTTTTAACGATCTACTTCATGTAACTTTTACATGAATATCTAAACTAACTATTTCAAGGAATTATTAACCCAAATCCATAGTTCAACAGTCCACAGTCCAAATTATACATATAATTTTCCTAACAAATTACATATAGATCTATAGCATTCTATATCTATAACATATACAGAATTAAAAAAAAAACTAGCAAAAACTAATGTAACAGTTTTATATCTTCAGAAAGATCCAATTACATCTCCTCAAGTTCAGAAGTGTACCTGGGCAAAAGTGAAACAAACTCGATGAGTTCTAAGGCAAAAATAGAAGAAGAAGATCAGCAATGATAGGACTTCAGCAAGCAATCAGTCAACAGCAATAACACAGCAACACAATCGAATCCAAACTTAAACCAGACAACTTTTCAAGGAAAACCACAGAGTAAACAGCTTCAGCACTCGATGTCAGCACAGGACAATAGACGAGAATACCAGAACTTAAGATATTTCTACTCGAATTGAAATCAAAACCAATAGAACAGTAATAGAGCACAATTTCTGAGTATTTTTTAAACTTATCTAACTTCTGAAAACTAATGGTGGCCTAAGAAAGCCTATTTATAGAAAAAAAAAATGGGAGGGAATTTTGAATTAAATATTCAGATTTCCTACCCATACTCTTTTAAACTGTTTTCAGTTTGGTATGCACAAATTAGCCGTGAATACACTTGAATCTTTGCTATAAGGTTCTAGTGTATTCTACATTATTCTATTTAAGCCTAAATGTCTTTATTACCCTAACTTGCTAGTGATTTCTACCTATTTACCCTTTAGGTATACCTAAGATACCCTTTATTATTTAACTAATCACATAAAAACCAAGCAGATTTGTCTTTAGTACCCTTACCCTTTTCAAATTATTTCCAGAATACCACTAATTCTTTTCCCTTCTACCCCTGTCTTTTATTCCTATTTACCCGACTGGCCTCTAGGTTAATCAGACTTTGAAATCAGAACTGTATTTAACACATAGCCCCAATTAAGTAAGCTTTACATTATAGCCAATTTCAAGCAACCCAAAAATAAACACTTTGCAGACATAACCCTAATTACGACCAAGGAATCAATTAGCCCATTTTAATTAATCAGAAATCCAGAAAAGGTCAAAGAGTTAAAATTACATTGCAATAACATCCAGTATTAAACATCTTACAAATATAGCCACGTGATGTTTAAACATTCGATTAACAGGACTCAAAGGACAAATTCGATATAGTTTGAATCCATTAACAGAATCATTCAATCAGAGTTAGATCTATTCAAGTAAGAAACTTAAAAGGATGTAAAGCATGCAATTTTGACTAATGACTTAAATCAGAAAACATATAAACACATGGTCAAGTTTTCATGATTGAACAANACAAGTAGAGAAAATAGGGTTTTGGGTACTTAGCTTTCATGTGTCTTCTTTTCTTTCTTTCAATTTTTCTTCTTTTTCTTCGTTTTTCTTTTCTTGTTCTCTTCTTTTTCTTGATTTTCCGGCATCAGAGGTTCAAGAGCTATTTTCTTGACTGTTGAACTTCCAACAGACTCTTCGAGTCCTTTTTGTGGAAGATTATGGTAAAGAGGTTAGGGTTTGATGGGGGGTAATTTTTTGGTTAAAACTGTTTGTTGGAGTGAAGTTAAGATGATATATTTTTTAATATTCAAGAACTTTGGGGCTGATTCGAGGAAAACTAATTAGATGGGGTTGAAGAGGACGATGAGACGACCCTCTGGTGTTAATGGCAAACACTGGTTCAAAAGTAGTGGTCGCCGGAGTAGGGTTCCGGCGACATCTTTTGGATTTTCGAGGTTTCCTTGGGGTTTTCGGGGGAAACTAACATGATAGGATGATAGAAGAGAGGGAGAAGGTCATAGGGTGTTCATGGTGGTTTGATCGGAGAAGTTGATGAACCACCGCCGGTAAGCTTCCGTCGATGGTAGAGAGAATACCAGGGCGGCTAGTGTTTCAATATTAGAGACAAAGATATACATAATGAATATACATGGATCCCCTTTAATATATTTAACATGTAAGTATGTGTTCCAGCCGTTAGATCACATTCAATGAACGGACAGGATTTGATACCTTCCATACGACGTCGTGTGGTATTAATGAGGCTCTCAACTTCAACCGTTAGATGAATCAAACGAATGGTCTCGATTATTTCATATGAACAACGTCGTTTCATTTAGTAACGAGGCTTGAGGTTTAGACCGTTGGATCAATTGATCAATGGCTTGGATTTGATTTTTTAGATGACATCGTTTGGATTATGTATAGGTAGACCGGTTGATCTTTGATTTTGGGCCTGGACTGTGTATAGTGTATTTGGGCCATTGTATTTCCTGATTTCATGATCCAATCTTGTATTTGTATTATTATTTCTTGTATTTTGATCTTTTGTTTATTTTATTTTTTTGTATTTTGAATTATTTTTTTTTTTGTGTTTGTATTACTCCTGTATTTATTATCTTTGTATTTTCTTTTAATTTTTTGATTTTCTAGAATTAAAGAGTACTTAATTTATATTTTTGATATTTTCTAATGGTATTTTATTTTCCAAAACAAAAAAAAAATAAAAGCAAATCCTGGTATTTACACACAATTATCAACAAGTTTCCACACAAAAATCATTTTTGCATATATTTTTGGAATAATTTGCTTGGGGCAAAAATCACGTGCTCACAGCTGCCCCTCTTTGCTCGGGAGCACGCAGAGTTTCAGTGCAAAGATAAGTGAGCAGTAATGACGGATTTTTGCCCATTTGCATATTTCGTGTGAAACATTTTTGAAAGTTTTGACCGCATCCCGCTTCATGGATTGCCTACATATCATGGGCTAAACAGGAATCAGGTCAGTGTAGTTTAGGAATGTCTGGTAGTTGGAACTACCAGGGAGCTGTTATCTTATTGCCGTTGCTTGTTGTCACTGCTTGTTGATGCCCTTATTACACCGTGGTAAAGATAAAAGAAGCTAGCCTAAGCTATGCTCCATGATTTACAAAAGTCCTATCTATGTCTTCTAGCTTTTTCTTGTGTTGAACTTGTATATTGCATAACTTTGCCTGTATCCATTCTTCAGGTGGACTCCTACTTACTATTGCTTGAGAAAGTATTCCCTTGTTCTTCAGGTGGGCGCCTGATTATAGCTTGCTTTGAAATGTATTCCCTTGTTCTTCAGGTGGGCGTCTGCTTGCGATTTCTTGTAAAAGTATTCCCTTGTTCTTCAGGTGGGTGCCTGCTTGCGATTGCTTGAAAAAGTATTCCCTTGTTCTTCAGGTGGGTGCCTGCTTGCGATTGCTTGAAAAAGTATTCCCTTGTTCTTCAGGTGGGCGCCTGCTTGCTAAACTTTGAAAAGATATTCCCTTATTCGTCAGGTGGGGGCCTGCTTGCTAAACTTTGAAAAGATATTCCCTTATTCTTCAGGTGGGCGCCTGCTTGCTAAACTTTGAAAAGATATTCCCTTATTCTTCAGGTGGGCGCCTGCTCGCTAACTTGAAAAGTATTCCCTTGTTTTTCAGGTGGGCGCCTGCTTGCTAAACTTTGAAAAGATATTCCCCTATTCTTTAGGTGGGCGCCTGCTTGCTAAATTTTGAAAAGATTTTCGCTTATTCTTTAGGTGGGCGCCTGCTTGCTAAACTTTGAAAAGATATTCCCTTATTCTTCAGCTGGGCGCCTGCTTGCTAAACTTTGAAAAGATATTCCCTTATTCTTCAGGTGGGTGACTGCTTGCCAATCTTTGAAAAGATGTTCCCTTATTCTTCAGGTGGGCGCCTGCTTGCTAAACCTTGAAAAGATATTCCCTTATTCTTCAAGTGGGCGCCTTCTTGCTAAACTTTGATAAGATATTCCCTTATTCTTCAGGTGGGCGCCTTCTTGCTAAACTTAGAAAAGATATTCCCTTATTCTTCAGATGGACGCCTGCTTGCTAAACTTTGAAAAGATATTCCCTTATTCTTCAGGTGGGCGCCTTCTTGTTAAACTTTGTGCTCCCTTGTTATCCACATTGGTCACATTCACTTTAAAGTGATTTGTAAGAATTTGAATCTTTTGTCCCTGTTCTAATCAAAGAACAATTTGTTAGTATAAAACAGTGATTAGCTGCTGGCATTCTTGTTGGCCTTGCTTCCATTTTTTGAGTCTGCTCCGTCTTGCTTCTTATATTACCTTGCCATAACTTCTGACTGTCTTTCAAAATTCTCTAAGCCCAACTGTTTTCCTTGTGACTCTCTCTTGGTGTTTCCTTCCCTTTACTTTTCCTCCAATTATATGGTTGCCATATGTCCTTTTGTTTCAACTATCCTTTGATGAACCCCCAATCTTGTTATGTCATATAACTGAGAAGCTGGTAATTAGCTTCGACTGACAGATTTTAAGAAAAATGAAATGCAATGACCCCAAAATTTTGAGGGTAAGCATACTTTCAAAATAAAAGGACGAGACTTATCTGAGTGTGAAGGCTAATTCCTTTGATCATGCCATGCATTCGGATTAACCGACCCAGTCTGTCCAACCAATCAACTGTCAATTGCCACTTTTGCCAATTTAATTCACCATCCCAAACTTGCTTTGTTTGCCTTTTTTTTTCCTCTTACAAATTTCTTTCTCACTTCGCCTTATGGTGCCCGTGATGGTTTCACCAATAAGACTCTCTCATTTTATTTCTCAGATCACATCGCCTTACGGTGCCCATCAGGGTTTTCACCAATACGACCCTCTCATTTTAATTCTCTCACCTCACATCGCCTTATGGTGCCCATGAGGGTTTTCACCATTAAGATTCTCTCATTTTCATATTTTATCTTTTCCATCTTCCGATACCCGAGTGTTGTCCATACATGTCTTTCTTCGCCTACTTGTACTGTCATTTCTTAAAATTAATTAGAAGGTCTTTCTTTGGACCGTAATGTGGCTTTTGGATGGGTTTTAGAAAGAAAGGTATAAAGGCTCCATATTTCCAATCTTGAAATTACAACTTCCGGAATCATATCTTCCACAATGATCATAACTTCTGCCCCAGTTTCAATCTTTTGGGGAACCTTGGACCTTCTTTCTATTATGATTGAACCTCAGTGAGGCAGCCTACGTACCCTTTTGGGATCAAGTCAAAATGTAGTTCGGATCATAAAATCGCTTTATTGCGATGTTCACTTCTTCCAATTTTCTTCTTTTGCATTTTTCTTTCTTTTTCTTTTCCTTTTCATTTTTTTTCTTTTGCCATTTTTCATTTTCTTATTTTCTCTTTCCCCTTTTCTTTCCCTTTTCTTCTTTTTTTTTTTTCTTTTCTTTGACATTTCATCCTTCCGTTTTTGACTTTGTTGTTGATTCCGAATGAGGGGTATGAAAGAATAAAGTAATAAGGCTTAAAGGGATGGCAATGGATAAAGTGTTTAGATAGTGAAATAAAATGCCTTCATCATTTCAATTTCAAAATATGGCAGATACAATTAGATATATGAAAGAAATCATACATAATATCTTTTGACCGCGTCAGAGATGGCCATGTCTATGCATTTTCATTCTATGTCTATCAAATATAATGCTCCATTAGACAACACTCGTGATACAACAAATGGCCCTTGCCAATTAGGAGCAAACGTTCCTTTCACCTCTGCCCAATGAGGTAATATGCGCCTCAATACCAATTGCCCGACTTTAAAATTTCGCGGACGTACTTTCTTGTTATAGGCTCCGGCCATTCTCTGTTGATATAATTGCCCATGGCATTGCCGCCAGTATTTTCTCATCAATCGAACTCAATTGCTCCAGTCAGGCTTTGACCCATTTATCATCATCAATCTCTGCCTCCGCAATGATTCGAAGGGAAGGTATTTCCACTTCCGCGGGTATTACTGCTTCCGTGCCATATACCAATGAGTAAGGAGTTGCACCTACTGAAGTGCGAACAGTAGTGCGATATCCCAACAAAGCAAATGGTAATTTCTCGTGCCACTACCTCGATCCTTCTACCATTTGCTGAAGAATCTTCTTAACATTCTTATTGGCTGCTTCAACTGCTCCATTCGCCTTAGGACGATATGGTTTGGAATTACGATGTGTAATTTTAAATTTCTGACATGTTTCTGCCATCAGATGACTCTTAAGGTTGGCCCCATTATCCGTAATAATCACCTTCGGAATTCCAAACTGGCAAATGATGTTTGTATGTACAAAATCGACCGCTGCTTTCTTTGTTACCGCCTTGAACGTCTTCGCCTCCACCCATTTAGTAAAATAATCAATGGCGACCAGAATAAATCTGTTCCCATTAGATGCTGCTGGCTCGATTGGCCCGATGACATCCATACCCCAAGTAACGAAGTGCTACGGTGCCGACATCGCATGCAACTCATATGGTGGAGAATTGATCAAATCTCCATGTACTTGGCATTGATGACATTTACGCACAAATATGATACAGTCTCGCTCCAGGGTAAGCCAGTAATATCCTGCTCTGAGAATTTTCTTTGCTAGCACATAACCACTTATATGTGGCCCACAGACTCCTGCATGTACCTCGGCCATAATTGTTGTAGCCTACTTTGCATCTATACATCTCAACAAACCAAGATCCGGAGTTCTTTTATACAAAACTCCTCCGCTATAGAAGAATCCACTTGCCAATCGTCTTATAGCTCTTTTTGATCTCCTGTGGCCTGTACCGGATATACCCCCATTCTGAGGTATTCTTTAATATCATGGAACCACGACTCACCATCAAGTTCCTCTTCTACCGTATTACAGTAAGCATGTTGATCTTGGACCTGAATTTGTAATGGGTCCACATAAGCCTTGTCCGGATGATGTAGCATCGATACAAAGTGGCTAAAGCATCTGCATCCTCATTGTGGATTCTCGGAATGTGCTTGAATTCTATGGACTGAAATCGCTGACATAGCTCATGTAGACAATGCCGATATGGTATGAGTTTTGAATCTCGAGTTTCCCATTCTCCTTGAATTTGATGTACCAAAAGATCCGAGTTACCCATGACCAAAATCTCTTGGACACCCATATCTATAGCCATTCTCAACCCCAAAATACATGCTTCATACTCAGCCATATTGTTGGTGCAAAAGAAATGGAGCTGAGCTGTGACAGGATAATGTTGTCCCGTCTCTGAAATAAGTACTGCTCCTATTCTGATGCCTTTGTTGTTAACAGCACCATCAAAGAATAACTTCCAGCCAGGCTTTTTACCTTTTTATAGCTCATCGATGTACATTGCCTTCTCATCAGGAAAATATGTTTTCAATGGCTCATATTCATCATCAACTGGATTCTCCGCTAAATGATCGGCAACTGCTTGTGCTTTCATCGCGGTGCGGGTTACATAAACAATATCAAATTCTGTGGGCAAGATTTTCCATTTGGCAAGTCTCCCTATGGGCATGGGTTTATAAAATATGTACTTCAATGGATCCAACTGAGAAATGAGATAAGTGGTATAGGCTGACAAATAGTGTTTCAACTTCTGTGCCACCCAGGTCGACGCACAACACGTCCGTTCCAACTGAGTGTATTTTACCTTGTAAGATGTGAATTTCTTGCTGAGGTAGTAAATTGCTTGCTCTTTCTTTCCTGTAACATCATGTTGCCCCAACACACAGCCAAAAGAACTGTCCAATACAATCAAATAAAGGATCAAAGGTCTTCCTGGCTCGGGCGGAAGCAATACAGGTGGATTGGCAAAATATTCTTTGATTATGTCAAATGCAGCTTGACATTCATCAGTCCATTTCACTACAACATCTTTCTTCAGCAATCTAAAGATAGACTCACAAGTTGATGTAAGCTGAGCGATAAATCTGCCGATATAATTCAACCTGCCGAGCAAACTCATCACATCTTTCTTACTCTTTGGCGGAGGCAATTCCTGAATATCTTTGATTTTGGACGGGTCTAATTCAATACCACGTCGACTCACTACAAACCNATCAGGTGGAGGACAAAAACTCAACATTTACTTGCTACATAATATTTGCATATGGCCTGTACACCATACAACACAGAGTATCACTATGGAGGAGCTTGAGAAATATACAACTTAGTGGACCTTGGCTTATAATGGGAGATTTCAATAGTGTCTTAAGTGTGGATGACAGGATAAATGGACTGCCAATTCATCAAACATAAATGGCTGACTTTCAGGACTGCATTGATGATATTGGAGTGGGACAATCACCAAAAGAGGAAGCAGATTTTCATGGAGTAACAAAAGGGATGCAGAGGAAAGAGTCTATAGCCACATAGACTGGGCTTTTGGCAATACTGAGTGGTTTAACTCTTACAATGGGATTGAGGCAGTATACATGTTACTTGGTTGCTCGGATCATACTCCTATAATGATAGACA